>APFE030618835.1:318542-381656 GCA_000404065.3 Pinus taeda
CCTCTTGCTTGTTCTCCCACGAATTTGGCTGCCAAGTGCTCATTAAGACCTTCAAATTTGTCTCCAAGTTGACCAACAAAGCTACACAAAGCACCCATTAGACTTGTTGGCATAATGACTAACCAAATTCACTCTATTAACATAAAAATAATCAAAAACATGCAATAAACAAATGAGAATGGTGGACTAAGCCAAATTAGGAAGTTGAATGAGCCCAAATAATTGTACATTTTTGGGGCTCATCAGAGGGCAGGGTGATTCACGGAATCACCCTACCAACCCTGTAGGCCATTAGGCAGTCGGGCTGGGGCGGAGGGCGGGGTGATTCTCGAAATCACCCTCCACCCCCGCGGGTCGTTTGGCTATTGGGGTGGAGCAAAGGGCGGGGTGATTCTCGGAATCACCTCGCCACTCCCATGAGCCGTTGGGCCGCCGGGGTGGGGCAGAGGGCTGCGTGATTCCTAGAATCACCCCGCCACCCCCGTAGACCATTGGGCCACCGAGGTGAGGTGGAGGGTGGGGTGATTCTTGGAATCACCCCGCCAACCCCGAGAGCCGTTAGGTCTCCTGGGTGGGGAGGAGGGTGGGGTGATTCCAAGAATCACCCCAGCACTCCCACGTGCCATTGGGCCGCCGAGGTGGGGCAGACAGCGGGGTGATTCCTGGAATCACCTCGCCACCCCGACGAGCCGTTGGGTCATCGGGTTGGGGCGGAGGGCTGGGTGATTCCAGGAATCACCCTGCCCTCTACGGAACATTGGGCCACCAGAGTGGGGCGGAGGGCAGGTGATTCCTAGAATCACCCCACCATGTTAGGTAAACTTGACTCAGGATAGAGTCAAAAGTTGACGAGGTTAAACAACGATGGTTTTGGGGCACATGGTATTGTGCACCCATGGTATTCTGCCCGTGGTATTATATGTAATGGAGCCTATAAAAGGCTAGAAGGACTTCATTGTAATGAAAAGCCCTGGAGGTGAGTGGTGAAGGATCACTTGTTCGGATTGGCCAGGGTTTTGACCAAGGATAATGAAATTTCATTATGATCGGGTTTTTCCCCAGATTCAGGGTTTTCCCAGATAAACATTTGTGTTCAAGTGTTTATGGTTATCGCTAGTTATTTTTATATTTGTTTCTCTCAGTAATTCTCCGTAATTAATTGTGTACTTGGGTAACTTTCTTAACAATTGGTATCAGAGCCATGGTTGAGATTTTGGGCTTCGAATGTACACCTTCAGTGAAGGATTTATTTTAGCCCAATGGATAAAAGGATTCAGGCGTTGGAGGCCGCAAAGTGGCGGAAAGAAGCGACATGCAGGTGTAGAAATTGCTTGACAGCTTATAGGGATTAGAAGCCTGCAGGGGGCAAGTTTATGTGTACATAATGCAGGCATGTCTCGTGGCGGCTGGTGTTGGATATACCGGGCATTGTACCCAGTATCATTGGTCCAGGAATCCAGTCTAACAGCCTTGTGATCAAGGCCTCCTGGTGAAGTCACCCTAGGCGAGGGTTTCAAGGATTCATCTCAGAAATTAAAGGCAGTTAAATTTGGCAAGAAGGTAGCAAAGAAATAAAACAAGGATGCTCGCAAATTGAGAGAAGATGGGTCAGAATAGCAGCAGCAATAAACAAAAAAAAAAGTTAATGGAGTCAAAATTATTGCATGTAAATGGGCATACTACTGTAAGACCTGGTAAGGCATGTGTACCCCTGGATAATCACTAGTAAAGTCTGGGTTAGACCTAGGTGATAGGGGCGATGTCGGGTTAACAATACCCCGGGTAAAAACTTTGAGGGGGGTAAGAGCTAGAGTGAGCGGGATTGTCTCACTTAGCAAGTTTGGATGGAGTTAGTCAAGGAACCCCAAGTCAAGTTTAAGGGGGGAAATTGTTAGGTAAACTTGACTCAGGATAGAGTCAAAAGTGTTAAGAAATTTACCCAAGAACACAAATTAATTATGGAGAATTACTGAGAGAAACAAATATAAAAATAACCAGCAATAACCATAAACACATGAACACATGTTTATCTGGGAAAACCCCAAATCTGGGGAAAAACCCAATCATAATGAAATTACATTATCCTTGGCCAAAGCCCTGGCCAATCTGGCCAAGTGAGCCTTCACTGCTGACCTCCAGGCCTTTTCATTACAATGAAGTCCTTCCAGCCTTTTATAGGCTCCATTACATATAATACCACATGCAGAATACCATGGGTGCACAATACCATGTGCCCCAAAACCATCGTTGTTTAACCTCGTCAACTTTTTGTAAGGACTCTGGACACCACATATCTCCACAATGGTATGATATTGTCCACTTTGGGCCTAAGCCCTCATGGATTCGTTTTTGGGCTTTACCCCAAAAGGCCTCATACCAATGGAGATATTTGTCCATCCTTATATACCCATGATCCTCCCCATTTCTAATCAATGTGGGACTTTGGTCGTATACCCAAAAATCCTCCCCTCGAACAAAGGACCATCGAGCCTCCCCTCAAACGATTATCCATTCGTCCACTCTTTACCAACTAGGATTCTCCACTCTAATGCGTTGGAAGCACACGCCTTATACGGAGCACCACCTGCCTCGAGAGCTTGCTCTATCCCAGGTCAACTCCTCTTCATCGTGTTGGTACCAGGACACGTCCATGAAGAATCCGGAGCACATCGCCTGTCTAACCGAGCTCATCCACGGATCCCATCGTGATATTACCGGGCCCACCACTTTCGTTCGGTATTCCAAGGATTCATCCACTTGGCTAACTTCGGAACTTGGCTCTAATACCACTTGTAAGGAATCTGGACACCACATATCTCCACAATGGTATGATATTGTCCACTTTGGGCCTAAGATCTCATAGTTTTGTTTTTGGGCTTTACCCAAAAAGCCTCATACCAATGGAGATATTTATCCATCCTTATATACCCATGATCCTCCCCACTTCTAATCAATGTGGGACTTTGTTCGTATAACCAACACGCCACCCCCGCGAGCTGACGGGCCACTGGGGTGTGGCGGAGGGCGGGGTGATTCCAAGAATCACCTCAACACACCCGCGAGTTGTTGGGCCACCAGGATAGTGTGGAGGGCGGGGTGATTCCCAGAATCACCCCACCACCATTGTAGGCCATTGGGCCACTGGTGTAAGGACCTGTGGTCCGAGGCACGACCACCACATGAAGTGCGATGAGTTTGGTGAGAAAACGAGTGCACAATTGAACGAGTTAACAAAGTGACCGAGCAAGACACAAGAGCGCATGCGAAAGTGAGAAGGGCAATCATGCACTTATAGTGGACGAGCTGAGCATTCACTACACGAGCCGATGATGGAAAGAATGGTAATCTAGGCGTTGGTCGATGGGATGACCAACCGAGTTATCAAACGAAGGCATTGACTAGGCAAGAAAACAAAGGTCGGCCAAGAGTGGCACGACCTCACATGAAGCATATAAGTAAATGAGCGTTGAAGCTTGGGAAGACATTCATTCAAACACACTCATTCGTGGATACAAGGAGAAGAGCGGGATGTAGCAGGTCGCAAGAGGCGCAGCTCTTATGCGCCCATTCTAGGGCGAGGTTTCACGGTGAACTCGCACGGAGGTTGTATCGAGTGAGGGCACGGGTGAAGGCACCCACCATTCGGACGAAGGATCAGGTAGGAAGGTGAAGGAGCGTGGGTGGCGACTTGGGTAGGTCGCCCGCCTGTCGTGCAAGTGTATGCGGTGGAGACTCAGGTGAGGTCGCCGCCGAGTGAAACAAAGGAAACGGGTGACTCGGGTGAGGTCGCTTGCCTATCGTGCAAGGGTGAACGGGTGACTCGGGTGAGGTCACCTGCTCGTCGTGCAAGGTGAACGAAGTTCGGTTGAGGAGTGCGGTTGGTGGTCTGTGTGAGGGCACACCCGCCCAACTCAGGCAAGGAACTCGGTTGGCACACGAAGGTGTGGCCTAGTTGTAAAATTGGCTAAGTATGAAACTTGGTGTTTCCAAGTATACTTGTAAAGCATTGAAAACATTGTAAAGTTGTATAATATATTGTATTCAGGCAGACTCATTGTTTAGGGAGTTGCCCCTCCCTTTATACTGTGCAATTGTGTTCTTCATGTATAATTGCTGATGATAATGAATGGGTATGGGTGTTCATTGGTATAAAGGAAACATAATAATACTTGGTTGTGAAAAACAAACTAAGTAGACTAATGGTTAGAAGTAGTCCATGAACATAAGTATTGGTGAAAAGAAAGTGTTCGGTGTTGTCGCACCTCGCCAAGTGCAGTTGGAAGACTACCACAGGCCTGGGGGCATGACAATTGGTATCAGAGTAGGTTCACAGTTGGTGAAGCTGGTGAATTGAATCAAAGAGTTGATTCTAGGAAGATCGAAGACTTGAAAGGAAGTTCAAGCTTTGCAGGTGACAGGTGGAATATCAGGGTGATTCAGGTGAATGGTGAAACAGGTTTAGTAGAGGTGAAGCTTTGTGCTTGGGCCAAGCTGAATGACAAGGCATGGCAGGTTTGGAAGAATGCGAAGGGAAGCTCTTGCTTACCTTATACAGGTTGAAGCGGATGAAAGAAGAGAACCCCCAGATTGGAAAGGAACTTGAAGTCTTGGAAAAGAATGTTGAAGATGAACTTATTCAACTTGGTTGGACAATTGAGAAAGATGAAGTTTTAGACTGTGCTGACAAGGAAGAGGAAGTTTTGATGATTGAGGATGTTGCAGATGTGACAACGATGGAGGATGAACTTGAGATTGATCAAGTTGGACAAGGATCGTGCAGTTTGCAGACATGGATGGATGAGGATACTCATATGGAGGAACCTCATGATGATGATGTAAGTACTATTGATACTTGTGTTTCACTTGAGCATTTGGTAGATGGACCGTATGCAGGGAAGAGCAAAGCCAGTTTGCCGATGCTGGGGAGCATCTTACCATGGATGTTTATGATGAGACCTTGTATGGAGAAGCAAGGATTGTTGACTGTTGCAGGACTTGTTGGGGTTGTTTTTGACCTTATGGTAGAAGGTACAAAGGCCCGTGACAAGGGTGGAACTTGATGATCGTTGTGGAGGAATGGGTCATACTTTAGCCACATTAGCTAAGTGCCCGACATGACTCATGGACAGATTGGAGGGCACACACTTGAGTTGCTTGGGTGGACTTCTCATGGCCGAGACCAAGAGATATTCTTGGTGGAAACTTTGGTGGAGGAGATATGATGAAGAGACTCATGTGATGATGATATGGTTGGGTGACCGAGTTCACTAGACCGAAGATTGCAGACTTGGATGAGGATGACCGATTATTGTGATGGGTCTACTTGGTTGAACTACATGGCAACTTAGTCATGGACATCAAGTTGGGGACATGATGCATGAGCACTTGTAGAGATGTCACTTATGGGCATCCAATGAGGAGTGCCAAGGCAGGGATGATGTGCAGATGGATTTGCTAGTGTGGCATGGAGACTTATTACTTATGAGCCTATGGAGAGGTTGTGCACTCTTGTACAACAAGGCCATGGACTTGGATGGAGTTGTGAGAAGTCTATGGGGCATTCTTACTACATGGAGAGCTGAGGCATATTGTAGAGACATTTGGGTGGAGACTTGTATGCTTGCTAGAGTGTTGGTTGGAGATGGCTTATGGAGCTCATGATGACATGAGATTGTTGTGACTTTTGGGGACTTCATATATGGTGGACTTAGAGGATCTGATACATTGAGGAGCTGAGGTCAAGGACTTTGATGCAGGTGCATACTTTCAAGTACATGCATGGGTGTGACTTGAGAGAGTGACTTAATGTGGATGATCGTTATGAGACACTTTGAGGTGATGGAGTTACGATGATGATGATGCCTTGGTGGAAACACTTGGGCATGGGTTGAGCTGAGACTCAACTACTTGACACATGGGAGCTGATTGATCTATGATCATGGGAAGCACATGGATAGATGAGGCATGTGTATACTTGTTTCTAAGGCAGGCTTGAGGGATGACACATTGCAGATGTGATGGAGGTAGCTTGATGGACATGGATGTGGCACACTGAGAGTTGGACTTTGATGAGATGGTCTCTTCATATGGAGGAGGCACACATATGGATGATGTTGGGATAGATGTGGTTGATTTCATGTAGCACATTGACACCAAACATCATGGATGAGATGTTGCAGATGAGATGAGGACTACTTCATGGACATGAGCATGGTTTACTTATGGAGATGGATTCTTGATCGAGTTCAGGATGTGACAGGATGTTTTGAGAAACGACTGATGGTGGCATGAGGATGTGCATTCTCATGGTTTGAGCGTGGTAGTTGGACTGATCACCCGACTAGTTCAGACATGAGGGTCGACAATGTACAGAGATATGTTAGTGTTGTGTTGGAGTATCATGGCAGTAGTTCACATGAGGATGACACATGATGGGGTCGACACGATATGTTGCAGTGGCATGTAGCATGAGATGGAGGGGACAGCCTTCCACGATGGAGCAGCATGTGGAGATTGTGACATGGTGGTTGACTGTCATGGATTCAGAGGATTTCTGATATATGACATACCAGTGGGTGTATACCTTGGTATGGTTGTCTTGGTGACGGATGGTTGCCGAGATGAGACATGGTGGAGACGGTGGTTCTACATATGTTGTAGTGATGGTTGCGGTATGTGGAGGAGTTGACATCATGTATGATCTTGGTGGATGGTTGCCAAGATGGTATGTTATCGAGGACGACAACGATTTCAGGTCGAGGAGGATGTAACATCCTTGGTTGTGCAGTGCGACAGGGCGCCGAGCGACCCGGGCGCGTGCACGAGCAAACGCGGTCATGCGACGGGCGGTCGTGCACGACGGTGCGACGACCGGTTATGCAAGCTGTGGTTGCGATAGTTGTGACGATATGCGACGTTCCTTGGAGATGTGCGTACACATGAGGAGGGAGCATTGGAGTTTATACCCATGTTGGAGCACTTTACGATGGGGTTGGCCGACCAACAATGGAGGGCGAGGCCGACTGTACAAAGGTGTTCGAACGGGTGTGTGTAGGGTTGTGTGGGCGGTCGGCTGGGCAGCCCACCCACATACGATGGAGCGTATATATGGATGAGACTTGAGCGTTCAAAGGATCATTCAATGCACTTGATCTCTTGTTCTTCACTCTTGGGAGAGAAGTCTAGTGCACAGATTTGAGGAGAGGATGAGCGCATAGCTCATGCGCTCTCCTTGGTGAGTCACACTTGGTGAAGCTCTTCGTGGGAGGTGAACGCGGTGGGCAAGACGTGCCCGAGGTGATCGTCTGGAGGGTCGATTTGTGCAAAGACTTGGCATGGGCATCTTGGTGACTCGGGTGAGCGCCCGCCCATCGTGTAAGTGTGCACAAAGACTTGTTCGAGTGTTGGTTTGTGGACAGAGGTGTGCCTTGGTGGGAGGCACCCGTGTGTGGCAACTTTGAGGTGCGCCCGAGTTGGGCAAATGACACGACAGTGCGACGGGGTGAACGAAGGTTTGGTCAGTCATGCGGAAACCGTGCGGAGGTGCCGACGAGCTGGGCAACCGAGTTTGCCGATGTTGTATATTTGGCTGAGTGTAAATTTTTGGTTTCCCAAGATTTAACTTATGCATTGTAAAAATTGAAGATGATATAATATATTGTTAGGCAGACTCACATTACGGGGAGTTGCCCCTCCCCTTTATACTTGTTGCAATTGTTGATGTTTTTGTTATTATTACGATGGATAATGAATGAGTATGGGCTTCATTAAGTATAAAGGATAATTGCATGTTTACTTGGTTGCGTAACACAAGATAAGTAATAAGAAAGTGAATTTAGGCGTAGTCCATGTGCACGAGTATTGTTAAAAAGAAAGTGTTCGGTGGTGCCGCACCTCGCCGGCACGGTTGAAAGACCACCGTAGGCTTGGGGGAGTGACATAAGGGATGGAAAGTGTTGAGATTTCCAGAAGATGGAGTGGAGTTGTACCTATTGAGACTACGAAGGTGCTATTGTTTCTATTCTCTCTTAGCTTTTCCAAATTTATTTTCATGGTAGATTTTGGGAAGATCATGGGATTTGACGTAATAGAAATTTAATTTCATGTTAGATTTTGGGGAAGATCATGTAATTTGATGTAATACTAGTATGATTTGCTATTACTGTTATCCAGCTTATTCTTATTCTGAAACATTCTCAAAATTATATTTCCAAATTTATATATATATATATATATATAATATATTATATATAAAACAAATAAACCGTTAATGTTATTACTATCGATAGAATTTTAAAATATAATGAGAATAAGAATAAACAATGAAGGTCATTACTATACTTCTAATTTCCAAAATTCCCAAAATCCATAATTCAAATAAACATAGCCATTTTTTTTGCTAAAACGATTTGTTCATTAATTTATTAAAAAAAGCTTATTCTCAAAATCCATAATTGGAATAAGAATAACAAATTTTCAGTTTTTTTTTTAACAATTTGTTCATTAATTTATCAAAAATAATAGACTACATGATCTACTTTGGAAAGCCAATTTTGTTAAAAATCTAATAGATAATTTTAAAATCATAAGTTAGTTACTTAATTTATAAAAAAATAATTTGTTTTTCATTGCTAAATTTATTTATTTATTGAAAAATATATTTTAAAGAAACAAAAATCACAATCTCTCTAAAAATTGTATTATTGTTTGATATTTTGGAAAAAGAAAATCATTAATTTTATTATATATAGTGATTATTGCACATTTTCTGAATTTCATTATAAATGCCAATCAATCAATTGATAGTTATATAGAAGTGAAAATTCTAATATGATTTTGCATGTATACCCTTTCGTCCACATGTGTTGCACCCAATATGGAAATGAGGATGTAACCCTATGGTTTTATTCTTTTAACACCTCTACCTATAAGTAAGATTAATCTTAACCATTGCAACAATATTCCTAAACAATTTACACATCTATCTAACGAGTGGACAACTTGATTAACAAAATTTATTGTATGAATATTCTATTCATTATTATAGAGTAATCCCACATATTCAATATTTTGGAAAGTGAAAATCATTTGCTATATATAGTGATTGTTGTACTTTATTTGTATTTCATATAAATGCCAATCAATCCAGACATAATTACACCCAATATGGAAATGAAGATTCCGATATACTCTTCTTTCACATAGAGAATTGCACCCAAGATGGAAATGGGATATTGTTTGATATTTTGGAAAATAAAAATCATTAATTTTATTATATATAGTGATTGTTGCACATTTTCTCTATCTCATTATAAATGTCAATCAATCAATTCATAGTTACACCCAATATGCAAATGAAGATTCTAATTTGATTTGTCATGGATACCCTTTCTTCCACATTTAGCGGTGCACCCAATATGGAAATGTACATGTCATCATATGGTTTTATTTTTTTAACCCCTCTACTTCTAATTAAGATCAATCTTTCCCATTTCAACCATTTTCCTAAACAATTTGAACAATTAAAGCTCCACACTAATCATCTTTACCATGAGATTTTAATAATATATAATCTAGTTAACGAGTAGATAATTTGATTAACATTAAAGTTTGAGAGTAATCATTTTTACCATAAAGTTTGAGATTAGTCATTTTTACCACGATATTTTTAGGCTGATAGGCTTTTCTGATAGCCTTTATCTTTTAGTCTGCCATTCTCATATGAAAGTGACATCTGTACAATTATAGTTATGTAAATACTTTTTATGAGCATGACATATGTACAATAACAATGGTCTAAATATTTTGTATGAGCATGGAATTTGTACAACTACAAGTAGACATATATTTTCAATAATTATTTCTATGGAAGAATTTCCAATGCCCTAATTGCTGTGAAACACCTAATTTAGGTGAACCTGTCATCAAACAATCTGGCCGACATAATCCCCAAGGGTTTCAAAAAGCTTAGAGAGTTACGCCAAATAGATTTGCATTTGAATAAGCTTAGCGGTCCCATTAACAGTGGACTCGTGCTGTTGTAGTCCCATTGCAACCATTTTACTAAACAATTTGAACATCGAGCTACCAAGTTGGGGTCCCATTGACAATGGACTCATGATGTTGTAGTCCCATCACAACCATTTTACTAAACAATTTGAACATCGACCTACCAAGTTGTCAACTTCATTAAGCTCCACACTAAACATTTTTGCCATGATATTTTAAAAATATATAATCTACTTACTGAGTAGATAATTCGATTAACAACTAAAGTGTGAGATTAATAATTTTTACTATGAAGTTTGACATTAGTCATTTTTACCATTACATTTCTAGGTCGATAGACCTTTCTTTTTTAGTATGCCATTTTGATACGAGGGTTACATCTATACAAGTATAGTTATGTAAATATTGTTGGAAGTAATGGAGAAAGCTAAACTTAGATTATTCTTATGACGATGATAGGTTTGAGACTCTAATATTATACCTCATATCCTAATATCTAGGGAGTGGTTGAAACCATTCCATTAGTGTGAAAGCCTATATATTTGAGGCTCATCCAGCTCAATCAAAGGGGCTTGTATGAGTGTTTGTACACTCTCTAGGTATTTCACTTGGAGATCCATCCATTTAGTTTACAGTTAATATATTCAGATTTGAACATGGTATCAGAGCGATGGGGCTGAGAAACATGTTTTCTAAGTGAAGGATTTTCTCAGTGCGCCTAAAGAAAAATCAACGCATGGTTTGGAGGAAAAATCACGTCAATCCCACTGTGAGGCTTGCATGCATTTAATTATGACATTTCAAAGTGACTGAAGGGTGGAACAACGCGACTAAAGGATTGAACGATATGAATCCATCGTGGCAAATTGCACCGACTGTGCGAAACAAAAAAAAAAAAAAATTATGTTGTGTGGTTGCTTCTGCTATGAAGAGAACGCATGAGGTCGGACTTGCCTGGGGGCAGTGAGGAGGAGGCCAAGAAGGCTGATATCTGTTTTCTGTCTGTAGGCAGCGAGGAGATCAGTAGTAGCTTGGATCGTTGGATTGCCAAATCATGTCATTGAGTGGAATTCCATGGAGGCATGTAGGAGGCCGTAAAATCACCGAAGGCGACAGAATGTTGTTGCATTGAATCAAAGAAAAACCATAAACATATGTCATAAGTGGTGTGGAGGATTGTGTTGAAGGGGTGAATGCCATTCAAGGTGATTTTCTTCTAGTTTTCAGTGTTAATTTTTGAGAGGCAGAATTATGTTATCAGCTTGAAACGACGAGTTCTCTACCTGGTTTCAAACTAAATCATCATACAAGCCATAGATCTGGTATTGTTATCAGCGTCATCTAACAGATTTGTCTTGGAAATCTTATTGTTTGAGAAACCTAGAAGTTGCAGGTTGTGGAGATCCCAAAACCAATTGGGTAAAATTTTCTTCTAAGTTATTATATGCCACAATGAAAATGTGAAAGTTCTTGTCAATTTTAACCCATCTTTAGAAATATGTGTTATCGGAAATTGCTAATTCCATACATTAGAATCAGATATTGATAACGTTTCTAGCTTGTGAGAGGTTGATTTGTTGCTCATCACCAGAGCTGAGGGTGTAAGGACCTGCGGTCCAAGTGATCACCACTGAGAGGCGAAGTGTGACATGTCTTGAGTGCACAAGCTGAAGGAAGGCCGAGCGAACACCTGAGCGTGCGTGTGGAGTGTGGGGAGCGCTCGTATGTTTATATGTGGACGAGCTGGGTGTTCGTCCGACGGGCTAACGAGTTGAAGTTATGTGCAATGGGCAAGCGCAGGGGGTGGTCCCATGAGTTGGGCGGCCCGACCCACCTCCCGGGTGAGCATTGCTGAGAAGAACGAGTCGGTTGGGCAACTTAACCGAAGGTCGGCTAGGTGGCTGACCCACCCACCGAACTGTATGTATACACAGGCAAGTGGGTGAATGAAGATATCATTCGACCAACGAATCACTTGGACGTAAAGTAGAACAAGTGCAAATTTGGGTGGACGGTGTGGTGCGCAAAAGCTACAGGTTATGATCCCGCATGATGGGCGGTTCAACGGAGCTGCAGATGCGGAGGTAACTAGGTAATAGGTGCGAAGGCGTCGAGCGAGTTTGGTGGGTCAGGCAGGGCTGCACGATGGGTGTGCTCGCCGACACACTGGGCATGCAGGTGACCGGTGAGGGCATCCAGGTAGGCGTGCACGATGGACGACCGATGAGGGCATCCGTGTAGGCATGCACGAGGGGTGGCCCAAGTAGGGCATCCACTGAACGACCAACCAAAGTGCTTAATGGGCATCTTGGGTAGGGCACCCGTGCACAGAGGTGAGTCGATTGACATGGTGATGGCATGTGGATGGGCGACCAGGTGAGGGTGCATCGTGCACAACGAAATAGTGGAAATGGTGAAGTGTTAAGATTGTGAACGGAGGTGTGACTCGTGCGGAGGCACCTATGTGTGGCGACTTGGTTACGACGAGGCACACCCAAGTTGGGCAAACAACATGATCGTGCGGTGAGGTGAACGAAGGGTTGGTGAGTCGAGCATGAACCATGCAGAGGCGCGACGAGCTGGGCAAGTAAGTTTGCCGAAGTTTGAAAATTGGCTAAGTGTAAATTTGGGGTTTCCAAATTTAACTTGTACTTGTAAAAGAAGATTATATATATTGATTCGGACAGACTCATATTGTAGGGAATTGCACCTCTCTTTATACTGTTGTGCATTTATTTTGTATAATGTTGTTTATGTGAATGTTATGGGCTTTCACTTGTATAAAGGATAAAAGAATAATAATTGGTAACAAAAATAAAACTAAGTATGGAATCTTAGGTGTAGTTTACAATCGTAAGTATTTGTGAAAAGAAAACGATTGGTAGTGCCGCACCTCGCTATAAGCAGTTAAAATACTACCGTAGGTGTAGGGGCATGACAAAGGGCACTGAGACTTGCATGGCATAGAAGCCACAGTCTACAAGGTTCTATAGTTGAAGAGCTGCCAAAGGGAGAAGTTTCTTGCATGCGTGGTAACGAGGTTGTTGGAGCTTGTTAGAGGCTGTGTGGAGTCAAAAGGAAATATCGAAGTAAGATCAAGCAGGATAAGCTGGAATTTAACAACATGTCTATATTTTTATATAGTTTTGATTATGATGATGATGCTTTTCTCATGTAGGCATTTGGAGGCATTAGCATGAGTAGCATGTTCGAGTCAAAAGAAATTTAAGAAAAGTAATGTGGTTCTTTTGATGACCATGAGAATCAACAGGAACAGTCTATTGTATAAGATCGTGAGATTCAAGACTCACGAGCTTATCTTCTGGAAGGATGTAAAGAGGAACAAAGTGTTGAAGATCAATTGGACAAGCCACATGAAAATGATTGTAAATACGTGGTAGAAGAAGAAAAAGCTAGAGAGAATTTCAATTGGTTTGACATCATCACTGACGTTCAAATGGTTGACACCAGAAATAGTGACGGGGAAAATTCTCCTATCCAGCCTGCCACAATTTTAAGAAGGGCGAGAATAAGAATTCAAGTTTTCCATCACTAGGGAAGAAATGAGGTGAAGATACATCACTACCTCATGGCAAGGAAAGTGAAGATGAAGCCTCGAATCAAGAGGAACAAGCATGGACTCACAAGAAAAAAGACCAAAATAAAAACCTTTGTTACCAAGTTTTTTCATGTTTTAATGGTAAGCCTAGGTGAGACTAGACCAGCAGGTGTATGTTATTTTTCAATACCCTTTCTCTAATAAGGGGGAGTGTTCGAAGTAATGGATAAAGCTAAACTTAGATTATTGTTATGATGATGATAGGTTTGAGACTCTAATCTTAGACCTCATATCCTAATATCTAGGGAGTGGTTGAAACCATCATGTTAGTGTGAAAGCCTATATATTTGAGGCTCATCTGGCTCAATAAAAGGGGATCGTATGAGTGTTTCTACACTATCCAGGTATTTCACCTATAGAGCTATCCATTTAGTTTATAGTTAATATATTCAGATTTTATCAAATATTTTGTATGATCATGGAATTTGTACAACTACAAGTAAACATATATTTTGAATAATTATTTCTATGGAAGAATTTCGAATGCTATAATTTTTGTGAAACGCCTAATTTTCATGAACCTATCATCAAACAATCTGACCAATGTAATGCCCAAGGGTTTCCAAAATCTTAGAGAGTTGTGCCAAATATATTTTCATTTGAATAAGCTTAACGGTCCCATTGGCAGTGGACTCATGCTATTGTAGCCTATGAAACACATTGATTTTAGTACCAATAAGCTCTCTATACCCTTGCCTTCTATGTGGACAATTGCATTTGCCCTTATATACTCTTCAATATCTCAATATTAGTAGCAATAACCTTAGCTAAATCTTGGATTATAACGACGTAATTCCTTTTGAAAAATTGAAGGTTCTGGACATCAGCAACAATCAAGCTCTCTCGACAACTTTCATCTCCAACTTTATTTATAGCGTTGAGAACTTGTGCCTTAGCAATAATGGGTTTTCTGGACAATGGCTTTGGCTCAGGAAACTTCAAAGCCTCTAGTCAGCAATACGGTTAAAGAAAATAAGTCAAAGGATTCCAAGGGATCAAAACCACTACATTCGCATCCAACATATTTTTAGGTTTCAATTCTTGGCCTCCGAATTTTTTTCTCACATTAGGTTTTGAACATACGAGTCTCATTTTCCCCTCTTTTTTTAGTAGATCAGCGTGGAGGTGATTACTTCTTTGAAGGAGAGAACTAGGTATAGCCAGTATGTTGGTAGCAAGTAACAATCCCAATTCTATGCCAATTTAAAGAAGTTGCTAGTAGTTCAGCTGAGAAATATTTCCAAATCTCGCAAGCTCATCAAGGTCAAGAACTCCTTCAAACTTTCGAAGGAGTTGAAGAAGCCTGTGAAGGCCAAGTAGGTCAAGCCTGTAAAGGCTAAAGCCCCAGCCAATCAGCTCACAATTAAGCCCAAGGCTTGCCCCTAGATCAAGAAGGCTAAAACACTCACGAAAGTAGCCAAGGCTCCTAAAGTCCCTGAGTCAAAGCGTGCAATGGTTCCTAAGAAGGTAGAGAAGAAAACAATGCCTGCTAAAAAGGTGGTACCTGCAAGGAAATCAGATCCTGCCAAGAGACTTGCCTTTGCCAAGGCTATAAATAGGGCTACTTCTCCTAAACTGAAAAGGGCACCGGCTTCTGCAAAGAAGGCCTAGAAATAAGATGATGCAGTTGTATTTCTAACTGCAAATTTGATATTTCAATTGACTAAACTGTAAAAATAAATTAATTTTAATTAGAATTGAGATCAATAAGAAGAACTGCATTGATTTATTTAATGGAGATGAATTGTCACTCAATCAAGGCCAATTGAATGATTTTATCTACCTTCTACCAAAATTATGTTGAATTGTTATTACATAAGTTGATTAATGGTTTTATTTGAGATGAAAATACATGTAATTTATGTTGTAATTTAACATTGATCCTTGTGAAAAAGGATGTTGGTAGGCTAATGTTTTTTAAACATCGAATTTCTGGATTATTTTGTGTTGGATTCAACTATGGCCATAGTGTGATATAAATTAACAAAGACTTTTGTGTATTCCATGTGTTTTTGATTGGGCAAGAGAATGAATGAATGTTCTATATTGTAATTCATAGATATAAATTAACATTGAGTGTGGGTATTTCCATGAATGGATGTTCTATATTGTAATTAATGAATGAATGTTCTATATTGTAATTAATAGATATAAATAAACACTTAGTTGTGGGTTTGGCAACTATTTTCGATTGGGCAAGTGATGAAATGAATGTTCTATAATGTAATTGTAATAAATTAATTTTAACGCTTAAAAGGTTTTAAAAATATGGTTGGATATGATATTCTAAGTATAAATTGAAAATTGAGTTGTGGGACTAGTGTTCTATAATTCAATTGTAAGTGGTTGGGTGTGATATGGCAAGAATAAATTGAAATTTGAGTGGTGTGGTAATGTGATAAATTAAAAATTGAGTAGTATGGAAGATTTTTCAGTTAAATTGCTCTATTGCAAGCCTATGCAGATAGCCATGCATTATTAGAGATAAAACAAGTTCATGCCCACATCCTAATAAACAGATTAGAGGAAAATATGTTTTTAGAATTCAAACTTGTATGTATGCACAATTTGAAAATATTTTGGATGCACCCCAAGTGTTTAACGAAATACACGAACGATGTGTGATTATATGGAGTGCCATCATCAGAGAATATGCTAGGAAAGGGCTATGTGAGGAGGTCATAAGGTTGTGTTATCAAATGCAACAAGAAGAGATAAAGCCAAACAAATTCACCTTTCCCATTGTTCTCAAGGCATGCGATGGGCTATTAGCTCTGCAAGAGGATAAAGAGATCCATCATCACATTATTAGAAATGGCTTTGAGTCTAATGTTATGTGTGCACAACCCTGGTTGACATGTACTCCAAGTGCGGCTATGTAGAACAAACATGCCAAGTCTCTAACAAAAAATCTAAAAGGGATGTAGTTTCATGGAGTGCAATAATTTTTGGGTTAGCCAAGAATGGGTTTTCTAATGAAGATTTAACCATTTTTCATCAAATGCAGTTGGCAGACATCAAACCCAACACAATTACCATGGTTAGTGTGTTATCAGCATTAGTCGATTTAGCAGATCTACAGTAGGCCCATGTAGCAGATCTACAATAGGGTAAGTGGATCCATGATTATATTATTATGAGAACATTTGAATTAGATATTTCTGTGGAGACTGCGCCTATGGACATGTATGCTAAGTGTGGAAGAAGGAATCTTGCCTGAAATTTCTTGAAAAACTGTTTAAGAGATGTGACTTCATGGAATGTAATGGTTGCAGGTTATGTCCTGAATGGACAAGCTATTGAAGCATTGAGACTCTTTCGTCAAAAGAAAATGGCCAATTTGAAGCCCAATTCAGCTACCATTGTCAATGCACTCCTTGCATGTGGCCATTTAACCTCTCTACATGAAGGCAAGAAGATCCATGATTATATTATCAGAAATGGACTTGAATCAATTTTTCCGAGGGGAATTTCCTTGTAGATGTGTATGCCAAGTTTGTAAAAATTGAGGTCGAGCATAATATTTTCCAATTTTTTTTTGAAATATGTGGTCTCATGAAATGCCATGATTTTTAGGCACATGTAGAAAGGAATTTCCAATGAATCTTTGGTACTCTTTCATGAAATCCAAATCACTATAGTTAAACGCAATTTTGTTACTATGTTGAGCATGCTCCCAACATGTTCTTATCTAGTAGCTAGGAAACAAGCTATTTGAATCCATGTTTACAAATTTAAAAGTGCAATAGAGTTTGGTATTTATTTGGGAAATGATCTTGTGGACATGTTTTCTAAATGTGGAAATTTAGGATTTGCATGGAAAATGTTTCGACAAAATGTCGGAAAAAGGCACGGTCTCATGGATTACAATGATTGAAGCGTATAGAATGCATGACCATGGTGAGGATGAAACTGCACTTTTCACCCAAATGCAACAAGTAGGAAAAAATATAGACCACATCACCTGCATTAGTATCTTATCTTTATACAGTCATGCAGGTTTGGTGGTTGAGGGCCTCCGATACTTCAAATGCATGAGTCAATATTATGGCATTGCACCCACCTTGGAGCACTATGCTTCCTATGCTTTGTATTTTTCTTGTATTGTTTGTAATATTGATTTAGCGTAGCTTCACATAGACATGTATAACCAACTATTGTATCTTGGAAAAAAATTTCAATTAAGTGATTAGTTGCATTACCCTAAGAAAAAGAAAACAACTCAAGAATTTTGTCAAATTTACAACATCCTTGAGTTCAAAATATTCATATTTTGGCTTGAACTTGATCTTCTTATAATTTATCCAAAATCATTCCATGCAAGTCACTATGATCCGGTCAACATAATGATAAAAAAAACAATGATACAAATGTTTTCCTAAGTTTGAATTAGGGGAACAATGTCAATTGATTTGAATGAAACCCAAAATATCTATATCAATTACAAGAAATATTGAATACAAATAAAGTATACAAATAGGGCATGGATGAATTCCAACCATTCAATTAGGAAAATACTTCAAACACAAGTGTTGCAAGTGCAAATACGTATGGATGTTTAGCAAAAACATCAAATCAGGGTCTAGTCAATAATTGCTAAGGATGGAGATATTTGTTATCTTTACAATGCATTCTTTGGCAACTACACTAAATAACCAAAAATAGAGAACCTTATATTGTGGATATTCTTGTCATGTCAACGATGCAATTCCTCAGACCCCCTCTTTAACCAAGATCCAAAATTCTACTTACACCCTTCGAAAACATTTGGTGACACTTTCATTATTATCATGTAAGAGTAAAAATTTAGTGCTAGGAGTAATAGTTTAATGCTACTCTTTCCTACACTACGAGTAACAATTTAATGCTATCTTTTCATATGATATTTCTTTACAATGTTTCCTTTGCAACATCTGGTGCAATTGCTAGTTATTTTATTATTAATTATTATGGTATGGAGCTTATGATCTTTACCTTAAGTATTATAATTTTATTTTTTTTATATATATCAATTCTTTAATGGAGGGATCTGGTTTCCGAAGGCTTCTTATTTAAATTTAAGGTGGATGAAGATCTTTTGATTTTTTTTCATTTTTTTAATTAAGGGCCTAGATTGATTCTAAAGGGAATATCCTCATCATATATTTAGTCTTAACGCTTATCAACTGTTGTAGTGTATTAAAGAGTTTTTTAGGTTGCATTGAATTTTAATAAATTAAAAAAATAGGTTCATGCCAAGTGGCTCCTTACTCGCCAATGCCTGCCAATTTCCAAGGGATTTTAGATTATTGAAATTTTAATAAGTTCCTCCATTATAAGTTCCTCAATATTGTTTATAACATTCATATATAAGCAAATTTTATATAGGAAAAGGGTCTATTACTTTTAATCAATTTAAAAAATTAGATTTGTGCCACGCGGTTCCCTAACCACCAATTTCCTAGGGATTTGAGATTATTCCAATTCTAATAGGTTCCTCCATGGTAAGTTCCTCATTATTATTTATAACATTCAACTATAATTTTTTTTAAGTTAAAATTGACCAATAACCTTTTTATACATCGGCAATAACGTAAATGTGTGCATTAGTGAGGCATTCTTTGTGTTGTGATAGTTTTTTTTTGTTCTATTTATCAAGCCTTCAGCTATATCAACCACATTGATATTTTTTATGTGGTTGTACTAGTACATATGTTGTTGACATGTTTTCTTAAAGATTAGATATGATACTCTAGGGAAGATATATCACATAGACTAATTTATATTATTTTTGTTAATGGAAATAGTTACATAAATTATCCAACAAAACATTTATTTGGTACTGATAGTGAATTTTTTCTCCTCACAATGAACCATACAAGTTGTGGAATGTTGTGGATTTTTCATTAGTAGACCAAATAATTACTTCAAAATTTCCATATTGTTGCTTGAACAACCCTTGAAATGTATTTCATATATACGAGGCATAATGTACAACCCATATCTAATAATTCCACACGAACTATTGATCCACAAGCTACAAAATTTTGTATACTCCAACACTTATGTAGTGGCCAATTAATAGGTATACTTTCATTACACTAATATATATTTCATAACATCTAAACATTGACTAATCCATTTTCTCCAAATCTCATAAGTCATAACACTTAAATTGAGCACTAACCCTCTTTTAGTTTTTAATAACTTAAAACCTAACACACTTAAATTTTTTCACACAATTACTAAAATATATTTTTGACATATAATTCACTAGCCTTATTTCCTTTAAATATTAACTTTTAATATAACTCTTTATTCTTTTATATTTTATATAATTTAACTTAACTCCTAACCTAATGTAATTCTACTATCCATTAAATTGTTAATATTTAACCTCTGTCTCATTATACATCATTATACATTTAAAAAAAAAACATAGATTAGATTTTTTTTAATTATTCATAAAAACATCATTTCGCATGAAAGAAACACGTTATCCTTAAAAATAAAAACAATCTTAACTAGTAAATACATTATTTCATTATTGTAAGTTTATTAAGTCTTCACAACTATTTCTTAATGACTTATTATAATCATAATTTCATGAGAATGATCATGTTGTCCAACATTTCCATGAATAATTGATTTCATTGATAACTAGCTTGATAGGATTGTTATTGATTTGATCACCAATACTCACATATTGTTATTAATAGTTGGGAAGAATAATTAACACATTTAAATTGTTATTCACAAAGTTCAATTTATTTAATAGAATTTACATCAAAATAATATATCATTATTGATAGATTATTTATTTTAATAATAAATAATAAATTTACCATTAAATAATATATAGCATATTTAAATATAATTATTAACTAAATAATTATATAAATCAATTAAATTTTTCTAAAATATAAACACAAAAATTAAATAACAGTTTTTTAAAACTAGGAAATTACTTTATAAAAAGATTCATGTAATTGCATCTATATATAGTTATTTATTATTTAAAATAATTATGTTTAAAAAAAATCCATATACTAATGTAGCTACGATAAGTATGTGTATATATACTATTTGAATGGTTTTTATGGAAGATTTAGTTAAATCAAGATTGGTATTTTAATTTTCTTAATTGTAATATATTGTTTCCTAACGTATTAATTTTCAGTCTCCCAATATGCTCATAACATTCTATAATTTGGAAAAGTGGCTTATTATCTACACATTTTTGTTTGGCAAGGAATATAGTGTAATTAGGGGGATTATATGCGCAATTCAAACACTTTGTACATGTGCAATATTCACGAAGTGCACACACCATCACTATAGTTAACCAATTTTCTTTACTAACCATTACAAGTAGAGTAATTGAGCTTATATTTCACTTAAATGGAATTTTTCACTCAAACATAGCATAAAACTAGGAGGAAAGAAAGTGGGCTTCAATCCACACATATTTTTTTACTTAGTTACCAAAGATTTTATTTCATTAATTTAATTTTGGGACCAGGACATGGTGTTAGTAAAGAAGAAAAGTAGGTGATACCTACCTTGCGGCCTTATGCTGAACCTGTGGTGGTATCTGAACCCTTTCTCAAACAATTAAAGCTTCCATCTCCCTATATGCTCACATAATGTAATTAGGAAAGAAGTGCGTGCCACATTATCCAAACATCATTAATTTTCTTGGAAGCAACAAGCATAAAATATACTTTAATTTGCAGAATTCTAAAGGATCACCACATACCCACATCAATTCACACTTTGTATGGTCACAATTTCACTTGCACACACTAAGCTCACTTAAACCCTATATAAAGGGTATCTTATTTCCAGAATATTTGTACTTAGTTTCTTTGAACTTATATATTTATTGCACATCCTAAGTGAAGAAAATCATCTCTAAAAACAACATTAAGATGAACACGATAAATTTCCCATAGGGGCCACCATATAATTTATAGTTCAAGTTAGGAATTTGGGGGTAGGCAACAAAGAAGTTGTTGTAATTGTTTTTCATATTGAAACATAGAAACTTGTCTTTTAGGCAGCTTAAGATCCTGCATCATCTAGTGACAAATTAGGTACATCGAAAGAAACCTGTGAAAATGTTAAGGCTTAGGTGGTGGATTCTCATGAGTCTTCATGTTGTCTCCTAACACGTGGTAGAGTTTCTAGGTCCAAAAATGATAACCAAAAGGTGGGATTCATCCATTCCCACTTGATGAAAGTAACTTAGTGGCCAAAACTTAGGGAATATTTCCCTATAGGGTAAGGTGCGGGAGCATGGAGACCTGAAGCGATCTTGGTCAGGTTGTTGGAAGCATAGTTGGTTCTTTTAGGATGTATTCCCAATACCCTCTATTATAACCCTCTCTTATCTTGGTTGGTTCGTGGTTGTTGTAAATGTTGCCAATAATTTTGGGACATAGCCCCAACATCATATTAGGTAATCTTCTGAAAGCCTAGTTACTATTTGAGTGGAAAGCGTGTTTAGGTATTTATAGGATAATTTTTATCATACACAAAAACTTCACAAATATTTTTTTGTTGATTGTGTGACATATTAGTTAGAAAAATGGAAAATTAACCATTTATTTTTCACTTTCTCGAAAATCCTCCCTCACCATATATAAGTAACACACACATTCTAAGGCCTCATAGGTGACCCAATATTCATACATCACTCTAGGAACATCCAAAACCTCCCCTGATTACCGAGAGGTGTGCCATGTCTCTTGTCATTTCGTCACATGAGACAACAACCATCCACCTTTATTAGATCAACCTTTCTTGGTGCCACCTTGATTAAGACCCATCCCATCAAGGTACTCCTTTTACCAACTCTTAAGGGAGTTCACATATTAACTCTTTAGGTATTCCCACTCATACTTCCCCACAAGGGACTCCATTGCACACTATATTTCAAATTCATTTTACGATGGAGAAAATATGAACCGAATCACATTTTTATCTTCCTTAACTCTTCTAGATCATTCCTCACTTTCTTCTAGCTCCGCATTCATCATGACACCAGGATTGAATTGTTAACACACTTTCAACAAACAATCTCCACACACATTTCATACCATTCCCATGAGTGATGAAAGTGGTATAGCCTTTGTAAAGTGAACGTAACAAAGTACCTCCAGCTGACTTTATTTTTTAAATCACTTTCGCAAGCAATCACAAAAGATGTGGCCAAAACTACACCACAGACATAAAAAGAGGCTATTAGTACATCCCAACAGCTTGAGATTATATACACACAATCAATGATGGCCCCTCATAGAAACCAAATTTCCATCAGATATCCCTAAATTCAAAGGAAAATAAAGGGAATACCCTTCCAATAATATAATGACCTTCCACCTATGGTGATTTATTAAATAAACACTTGTAGATATACAATTAAATACTTATTATTCACTGAAGACTTACAAGTATATTTGTATTCCACTATGTAAGGATTGAAATTGATCATCCACATGAGGGATAATATGTGCCCTATCAAGGGTGTCAAGCACATGATTAAAAAATATTCCCTATGAATTTGATCAACCACATGATGAACAAAATGTTCCCTATGTTGCTTGCATTCCTCCATTGTGCAATCCTACATGAGAATAGATCAATCCATTGATTGTACAAATCTCATGCACAACTATAGTCACAACTGACAGTTGCCTTGCCCTTTCACTCACCTCTAACACTTGTCTCCACTGAACTGTCCATGCACTGAGTTAACTGATGTATTATTCAGTTGATTTATGATTTAATAATTAGTGAATTAATTAATAACTGAATCTCCAAGAGTGTCTCTTGAACCCACACAGAAGGAGGCAGTTGTTGCCTTAACTGCCCTAAGAACATCCATAAAGTCAACATGAAAAAGGTAGAGGTAGAATCCCCTACATTTCAAAACAAGGAGGAGCACTAGGATCAAACATCAGAGACCACAAACACCTACCAAGACTCCTATCATCATTGAAGACTCACGAAAAGGATAAGAAAAACTAGTCTCCTCGGAAATCAAAGGTGAAGAGGGAACATCAAACCGGCTTCCCTGAAGTTGTCAATCACCTTTGTTAGGAGGATCAACCACATTATGAACCAGATGTTCCCTATCAAGCTAGTCAACCATTAGAGGAATAAGATGTGCCCTATCAAGTTGATCAACCACTAGAGGAACAAGAAGTTCCCTATCAAGATGATCAATCAAAACAAGAATAGGTTGTTCCCTCTCAAATTGATAGGATAATAGGGAGTTGCAGTGGTTTGGAAAGGGGTGGAAGACTTATAGAAAATTTGGATACAAGTACAACATAGGAACTTGAGTAGCCTATCCTTTCTCGCACTATTCGAGAGCATGTTAGTAACGTCATTCAACAATATTTTTAGAAACATTTAGTTGTTGCAAAAGGTTAGATACCTCATAGGTTGATCAAACATAAGAAACTGAAACATGAAAAATATATTTTGGGTATCCAAGATGTTAAAAGAATGAGGACACATATGAATGTCACAGAAAATATATCAAAGGCATTCTCTATGTTTTGAAAATCAATAAAACATGATGTTCCAGTTAGTTTTAGGGAAATTACAACTGCTATTCTTGCACCAAGTACATCAAGACAATAAAAGTTGGCAACAATGCCAAAATTACTCCATGTCTAGAGAAAAACATTGCACAAGCATAAAAATTTCAAGGTTTGAGTAAATGAAGATGAGGAACATGTTTGTTGGGATCTTATTACCTTGAAACCCTACTAAGACAAGCTTACAACAAGAATGAAAGCACTTGTGGTAGAACTTTTAGGGAGCCATTCCGATGTTATTCCAAATAAAAATCATGTCATAAAACATTGCATAGCTAAATGTGAGTATGTAAATCATGCTAAAAACATTGTAGAGATCATCCAAGTTGCATTGTTCAAGGAAGTTTAGGGACGCAATCACCATGCAAAGATATCCATAAGGATGTTTGAGAAATTGAAAACATGTCTTATTAAGCATAATACAATCCATGAAACATGTTGTTGCATATATAATGCTAAATTCCAACTTCATTAATAAACTTTTTGGGATTTTGCAAGAATAATTGTCATTCGAACCCGCTCCTCCTAAGGTGCGCAATTTTGTTTCATCAATGTTCACTACAGAGCTAGCGGAGTTATTTTACAATAAAATATGTATAGGTGGGAGAAGATGCATTGAATGTGGTGATTGGGAATTTTTCCATAGGAAAATTCTTATTGATTCCAACTAGTCTAGGATGTTAGATGTCACTATCACATGGGAACGCTATGAGTATGTCGTGGGAAATCAAACATATTCATCAAATATAGAACCTAGGAAGATCAACTATGTTAAGGATGAGATTCCCATTTTACAGTTCATGGTGTTAGTTCAAAACCAAATTTATAAATATTTCAAACACTCGCACAGGTTTAGGTGGAAAGCTTATGAATTTAAGCATCCTTCAAAGTATTCCAGCTATGCACAGCCTTATCAGTGGTAGACATTGTCAATAATTACACATTTTTCCTCATAAAGAGATCTAAAGTGAGTACTATCACTCAGACCAAGTGTCCATATTTGTACATGTCTTGTACAAACTTCCACAATTGAATGTTGATGGTAGCGATAGCACTAACGAGTCACGTGATGTGATTAAGGAGTATCAATTCTACACAAATGATGACCTTGAGTAGGAAACATTGTTCATGCAACATTCCTTCATTATCATTAAAGAAAAAGGCATATCATTCAGAAAGCATTAGATATTGGTAGATGGTTGTGTAGGGAAGTTCAAGTTAGCTTGTAGTTTTTATTGGTTGATTTAGCTACACAAGAAGGTAAAGATTCATCATGATTGGAGCAATTTTGAAATAGTGCATGGAAAGGGTGAGAATGACGGTGCAGTTGCTTGTGTGAAACACAAGGAGGTACCAAATTAGTCGCGATGAAAATTGACTTAAATAATCACTAGATGTGGTCAAGTGGTGTAGATCCCATTTATGACATGAAGGTCACATTTCTATTATGTTTGTGTGTAGGTTCTTCTAAAATGTCAAACTTAGTGATGTGAATATATCCATTCCTTTTATTGTAATGATATAGAAGGAATAAGGGAATTACACTTAGTGTATAGTGAAGTCACGGGGGAAATATTTTCCATCGAGACAAGAAAACTCACATGTTTTTGTGAGTTTTCCACTGCTGTTGATGGATGTGGACTTGATCAATGTGAAAAACATGGGTACATGGAAGGATGGAAATATGTCCCTCTTAATCCAAAGGGACCTCATCCAATTTCGACATGGCAAGAGATTCATGATGAGGAGGTCATCATTTCACTTGATCATGATCGAGTCTCTGATGTTGTAAGAGAAGGTATATGACTTCTGTCATTAACAATTTCATCATTAAATTTAAATCTTGAACATATAACTAATACATATTTTTTATTTTCATTGTAGGCAATGTTTTTTGTTGTGACTACCCCCTTAGGAAACAAAGAGAACATGGCCTACTACTTTATGAGATGCACACAAGTGAGAATCATGTTGGGGGAACAATATGAAGATGGAAAATTCACATACCAAATTGGTGACATGGTTGTGATGGGTCATTTATTTCAAAAGGTTAAAAACTAGGGTGGTCACATCATTTATAGAGAATTTATGTGTAAATATATGTCATTCCAATATAGACATCTAGTCATAGTAGCTCAGATAAGTCTCATAGAAATCAAAACAAATATAGGTGAACCAAGGAGATGGAAGATGAAAAAAATCTGATCATGAACGTATTCGGAGACTTGTTTTCCTATCACCCATTGGAAAGATGAGTAGAGGATGAAAATGGTAAGACTTGAAGTTGAGTCTATAGGAGTCAAGTGTAATCTAATATAGTATAAGAGATCAACATACGAATTTTGTAATTTAGAAATGTGATAGTTTAATACTTTTGTAATCACTGTAATTTTGAATAGATAATTTTTTCCTATTGGTTTAGGATGGATTCATAAGCTAGTGTATATATGTTAAATATAACCTTTAGTTTCCTTTAGGTGCTTAACTTTATAAAATTTTCCAATTTTAAATAATCTTTTATTTTAGGGATAGGATCCTTATGTTAACCCCGTAGATCTAAAATTTTATTAAAATTTAGAATCAAGTGGGATTTAGATTTATATTTTACTAAAAAAAATTATATTAATTTTTTTTAAATTTCATGTGTATAGTATACATGTTGAGAATGGAAGCAATATTATAGATATACATCATAATGGGTTCTATAAAATCCATTTCATTATCTAAAACCCAGGTTAATATAATATTATTTTACTAAAAATGGAAATTCAACTATCTAGGTTCTGAACAACATTGAAATATTTATATGTTATTAATAAATGTCATTTATCTATTTGGTATAACACATGGAAAGAGTTACAAACATGATTCATATCGGATTGTACAAATTGCACACACACACACACACACACACACACACACACACACACACACACATATCATGTTATAACTAAATTAAGCACTTGTAGAAAATATCAAAATAAATAAAATCGAATAAAACTTATTTCTAGTTTACATTTTGACATCTTTCAAAATTTAATAAAAAGATATTTCAATCCAATTTGAATTTTTGAATTGAACCTTAAGGTAACTAATTTATTTTTGGTACATTAAATTCCCATACAGATGACTTATACATCATTTTATGACTAAGTTGTTGTAGATAATCTCAAAAGAAATAATATTGAATATATAAAACTTATTTTTTTGTTTACAAGACAGCTTTAAAAGTTAAATAAAACTTACTTCAATCCTATTTGTGTTTGTTAATTGAACCTTGAAATAAGGAATTGATTGAAATACCTAAAATAGTAACGATGCAATGTTATAAGGGTTGGTCGCAAAAAATTCCATAGATATATTTTTTATTATAATATGGATGAATTTGAATAAGTTATTATTATTTAAATCATTGTAATTTAAGATATATTGATTGCACTAAAATGCACTTTCTACAAGCCAATATGATAACATATTTGTAATTATTTCCATGGTTAATATTAAATTGATTGAAATACTTGGATAGGCAAGTAAATTTAGGAAAGTTCATAGAATTATATAAATTTATAGAAACATATCATTAAAATTTGTTTAAATTAACCTATATTGATTGCAGACTAAAAAATACTTCCTACAAGTTCAATATTAAATTGATGTACATGACACATTTTAGTTCATTTTAAGCATCAAAATGACTTGCATCATAGTAAGATTACACATATTCTGTTAGTCTATGAAATTAGAAAGATTCAAACTTTCTAATTTTTGTAGAATTTTATTTCTTGAATGTTCTTAATTAAACGCCTTAAGATAAGGAATTGATTCAAATGCTTGGATAGGTAAGTAAATTTAGGAAAGTTCATAAAATTGTATAAAATTATAGAAACATATCAATAATTTTTTAAATTAGCATACATTGATTGCACTAAAAACAATTTCTACATGTCCAATATTAAATTGATGTACATGATATATTTTAGTTCATTTTAAAAGTATTAAATCAACTTGCATCATAGTAAAATTATACTTATTTTCTTAGTATATGAAACTAGAAATCGAATTTGTTGTTTTGTACTGTTTTACATCTTGAATGTTCTTAATTGCATGCCTTAAGGTAAGGAATCGATTGAAATACTTTCATAGGTAAGTAAATTTAGGCAAGCTCATCAAATTATATAAAATTTTGAAACGTATCATTATTTTTTAAGTTACCATACAAAGATTGCACTAAAAGACACTTTCTACAAGTTCAATATTAAATTGGTGTACATAATATATTTTAGTTTAGTTTAAGTATCAAATTGACTTGCATCATTGTAAATTGTAATTATTGTCTTAGTCTACAAAACTAGAAATCAAAACTGTTATTTTATAGAATTTTACATCTTAATTGCTATTAATTGAAGGTATTAATATAAGGAATTGATTGAAATACGTAGATAGGAAAGTAAGTTTATGAAAGATCATAAATTTATATAAAATTATAGAAACATGTCATTAATTGTTTAAACATTAACATACATTGATTGCACTAAAATACATTTTTTACTAGTTAAATATTAAATTGATGTACATGATATATTTTAGTTCATTTTAAGTATCAAACTTACTTGCATCATAATAAGATTGTACTTATTTTCTTAGTATGTTAAACTAGAAATCAAATTGTTATCTTTTTTAATAAAACTTATACTATAGAAATTTTTTTAAAGTAGTGAAATAATTAACAAATCCATAAAGTAAAATTTAATGAACATCCATAAACAAGATTAATAATTATGTCCATATGAAATTATATACAAATATATATTGTAAATGAAAATCCCCTGTAATCTTGCTTTACAACGTTGTCAAATCCAGTTATTTATCAGGATGCGCCTCCACCGTTGATCTGGGCCCCCCAGATCCTACGATCATCATTCATATCGAGCGGGTAAGTAGCATGATGTTTGCCTGTCCGATGTGAGTGGTTTTCTCTCTCTTCTACCGAACGCATGTCACTTAGTGTGTGGCATTAGGTGGGACTCAGTCTAAACTGCTTAACACCTCGAGGCCTTCCGATATCCTACCCGTTTTGTGGAAACCATGGAACTGAATTTATTACTTTTCCGCATTTCATAGCCATTTCGGGTTTGGGCACTTCGGGGCTTTCCTTCACTGAGGGGGATGCCCTATGATACGCGATTAGAAACCACCCTCATTTCTTGAATTAGCCTCTAGTTTTACCAATTTGTGTTAGTGTGCATTACCATGGGCCAATGGTCTATGCACTCTACGGAGGGTCCTCGTTGCTCTGCGCTGATCACAATTGCAACTATCACAAGGATTCTTTCTGATAGCTTGATCTTTCTAAGACTTGAATCTGTTTGGCATAATTTGAATGAGTTTATGAAAACTTAGAGAGTGTTTAGGATCTAATTCGGATCATGACCTTCCCACTGAAAAATCGTTTGGACCAACAAAAGTTGGTTTTTAAACACCAATCAAATGAGGATACAATTTTCTTGCCTGCTCAATTTCTATCCATCTCACATTGCTTGGCTTTGATCCTTTGAGTCCAATTCTCAGGTACTCAACATCCCCTCTGTGCATAGTTCTCACCTTTCTGTCCAGAATTGTATCTTCCTGCAATTCATTAAGATATTCACGAAACAAATCATCAATAGAAGGAAATTGAATCTACTCTTCAGGATCTTCAATCAATGAAGGTTCAAATAGTCTCAAGCTATCTGCATTAACAACTGAGTAGATGTTCATCAAGCTGGTAAATCAAGGTGAAAAGAATTCTCACAAATTTTCTCAAGTATCTTGAAGGGTCCATACCTTATTGGCTTCATCTTCTTACCTTCACCTTGCATTCGATCTTTGCTGGTATACAACCAAACTTCATCACCAAAATGGAAACTATGCTCCATCTGATGCTTATCATGCCTTACCTTGTACTTAGCTTGGCTCTTTTCCAATTGTTCCTATACTTCCTAGTGAATATCTTGGATTTTTTTGATGAACTTGCTTGCCTTGTCCACATCACTATGTCCATCAACCGTTATGTCTTTACCAAAGAAAAAATCCAAGGGAGACCTTGGTGTGAAACCAAAATAGGTCTCAAAAGGAGATCTTTATGTACAAGAGTGTTTATCTCGATTGTACGCATGCTGCACATAACATAGATGTTCATCCCAGAGCCTATGATGCTTACTGCAATAGCCTATGAGCAACTGAATCACTGTCCTGTTGACCACTTCTGTTTGGCCATCTATTTGTTGATGAAAGATTGTGCTCTTCTTCAATCTGGTGTCCATCAATTCCCACAAACTTGACCAAAACTTCCCAATGAATTGGGTATCTCGATCAGATATAATGAAAGTGGGTAATCCAAAATGAACCCATACATGCCGAAAGAACAACTTTGTAGTTTGTTCAGTTGTAATATGTTTGTTACAAGGTATTATAATACACATTTTGTTGAACCTATCTTGGACAACATATAAATAGTCATGACCTTTCCTAGATTTAGGCAGTCCTCCAACAAAGTCCATGGAAACACTTTCCCAATGATGAACATGGACTGGTAGTGGAGTGTACAAGCCTAGTTTTCTATTACTGGACTTGGTTTTAGCACACATGGTACACACTCTTACATATATAAAAAATGTCTCATTCATTTTTGGCCAATAACAAAATCTTTGCAGCTGTGCAACTGTTTTACTTACACCAAAGTGACCTATTATTAGAGAAGTGTGTGCTTCAGGAATTATCTTTGCTCTTTTTGTTTGAGGAATGCATAACTTTCCCAAATTATACAAGAGTTGGTCCTTAACATGATAATCCAATTCTTCTACTTTATTGCCATCACTTAAAGTTGCATATACATCTTCAAAATCTATATCTTGAGCATAATGTTCAATGTAGCTTTCATGCAATACTGAATTATGCTTAAGTATAGTGGATGCATTTATGATTGGTCTAGACAACATATCTACAACTTTATTTTGTATGCCCTTTTTATATTTGATGACAAGATGAAACTGTTGTAGAAAACCCATCCACCTATAGTGTCTTGATTGCTGCAACTTAGGTTATGAGTACAAATATTGAAGTGGTTGATGGTCAATATGTATAACTGTCTCTTTGCCCATTAAATAATGTTTCCACTTTTTCACACTCTCTACTAATGCATACAATTCTTTATCATATGTGGGATAATTAACCACTGCAAAATTAAATGTCTCGAAATGATAACATATGGGTTTACCATGCTACATCAACATTGCTCCCATGGCATAGTCACTAGCATCTGTTTTAATCTCAAATGGTCTTTGAAGATCGGACAGTGCTAGTACTGGTGCTGTACTAATATTTTATTTCAAGGTGTCGAAGGCTTTCTACTATTTACCTCCCCACTGAAACACCTTGTTCAATCTTGTTAAAGCATGTAAGGGAGTTGAAATCAAGGAAAAGTTAGAAATAAACTTTCTCCAATACTATGCTACTCCTAAGAAGCTTCTAACTTCTGTAGTAGATTTGGGTTTAGGCCAGTTGACAATGGTTGCAACCTTAGAAGGATCTATCTTCAATTCAACGCCCCCTACAATATGACCCAAATAATTCAAAGATGTTTTGTCAAATTCACATTTTGAGAGCTTAACATAAATATTTTCATTCTTCAAAACATCTAGAGTCTACTTAAAGTGCTTTAAATTTTCTTCCCATGTTTTACTTAATATAAGAGTGTCATCCAAATATACAATGAAAAAATCATCAATAAAAGGTCTGAGTATGTCAATAATTATTATCATGAAAGTAGCAAGAGCATTAGTTAAGCCAAAAGGCATAACCAACCATTCATACAATCCCTGCTTGGTTTTGAAAGCAATATTCCTTGCATCTTTCTCTGCAACTCTGACCTGATGATAGCCACTATGCAAGTCCAACTTGGAAAAATAAACAGCTTCTTTCGACTCATCTAATAGATCATCTATGCAAGGAAGGGGATAATGATTTTTGATCGTTATCTTATTCAGTGCTCGGTAATCAATGCACATTTCCCATGATCCATCTTTCTTTCTCACCAAGACAATTGGAGACACACAAGGCGATGTGCTAGGTCTTATGAACCCTTTCTCCAGCAGCTCTTGTACCTACTTCTTGATTTCTGCATTCTCTAAAGTGGACAACATGTACATTCCGATGTTAGGCAATGGAGCATCTTGCTACAAATTAATATCATGTACTATTTTCTTTTTGGGTGGCAGAACTTTAGGTTCTTGAAATAGTATATCATATTCTGAAACAACTTTTTCTAAATCAGCTTGTTGTTTAGCATTACAACCCTTAAATACATTGGTTTTATCAGGTTTCATTTCCTTTACAACCATCAGCAAAAATTGTTTGCACGAATTTTCAATTCTTTTCATATGCCCTAAGTTTATGAGTATAATTATTCTTGAGTTTGTTAGCTCTTACAATATATTCAATTCCACCTTTAACGTGTTGATACTTGTTCTCAGCTCTATAGAAAATAGCTTTCCTATCATACAAGTAAGGACTTCCTAAAACAATTCCACATATATCCAAAGGAATTATATCTAACTCAACCTCATCTACAAATGTTGACCCAAAAGAAAACCTAAGTTTACATTGTCTAGTCACTTGTAGTTGTGCTTTATCACATAACCAACCTAATGGATATGGCTTTCTGTGAGGTGTGGTTAGTAATCCCAACTTCTTTACAATTTCTTGAGAAATTAAATTTACTTGGGATCAACTATCAAACAAAGTAACAATCTTTTGATGCTTGGAAACAACTCTAATATGAAAAAGCTCATGTCTTTTCCTCTCATTTTCTTCATTATCAGTAGATTGTGTAGAATTACTAGTAGATGCTTCAGAATTTTTACCTTTTATAACTATCGCTGCAATTGTTGTTTCATCTCCTGAGTCTGACCCCAAATCCTTTTGAATAGTTGCAACAGTCTTCTTCTTCTTCTTGCCATCGTACTTCTTTGGTTTCAGCTCCAAATGCAGAATCCAACAATGTTCATCATCATGCCCATCCTTCTTATAGTGAGTGCATGAAGATGTGTTCTTTTGTACAGTATTTGTCTTCCTGTCTTTCCATTTCTATTTTCTTTTCTCCTCATTTTTACTTGCAGTGGGTTTTGATGATCCCCCAACTTTTGGGTTCACATTCTTGCCTCTAGCCTCTAGATGTGTAGCTTGAATAGATACCTCATCTATGCTAGTGGGATTAAACATGAGAATTGTGTGCCTTAAGTAGTTGTGTAGACCCCCTATATACATTAATACAGTTTCTGGTGAGTCTAAATAAATTCCTAGAATCAAAGCTCTTTTCCTAAATTCTTGAGTGTAACATTGCACACTTTGCCCTTTTAATTGTCGAACGGTTTGCCAATTCATCATGGCTTGCTATATATAAGCTAGTGGATAGAATTGTTTTAAATGCAAAAACAAATTCACTCTAGACAAAAAGAATTTACCATTCTTCTTCAGGATAGCTTGTGTCCTACCTTACCACCATACTAAGTCAGTGCCTCCAAGGTGTAGGCTGGCCAACTGAATATTGCTACTGTCTGAATTGATGCTCTGCACTCTGCAATAAACATCAATCTGTCTAATCCAATTATCGAGCTTCTCTTCATTCAACTCTCCATCATATATTGGTAAATCTAATTTAACATCTAATTTAATCAAAGATGTCTTCTTTTTGTTTTCAAGGCTACTAGGAGGTGTGGGAAGTTTTTATTCTTTCCCCTTGCCTTTAGAGTGGTCATGGAGGAAAGATTCTTCTGCTCCTTTATCTTGTTTGAATTTTGATAAATCTTCCTCCCTACCTTTCTTAAATTCTCTATACATTTCCTCTACCATGGCTCTCATGGTCATGAAACTATCCATGTACTGAGGGTCTGATTCCAAGGGAGTTTCTTCTGACATTTTCCTCTTAGGATAGACTCTTCCAATTTCAGGGTTATTTTCAACCAACTCTCCTTCTCCTAGTTTAAGCTTTGATCTAGTTAGCATTCAACCACAAAATACAGCACAACCTTGTCTAACCTTAGTAAACTTGAGCTCTGATACCACTCGATCTGGAATTTATCCAGGACAAAGAATTAAAGGTATTACAAGCTCATGTGCATGGAGTTGCCTATGTTACTTTATGCAACGGATCGATAAGATTGTAAAATACATAGACACTAAGGTAGTTAAAGAAAACATAACAAGAAAACATGTAATACAACAAGTTTAATTAGGAGTTCACTCAATACTCCTGGGCTACATCTCCTGGTCCAGCTTTCAGTGGCGGCCTCTCTATTATGTTTTCAAAGCAGAGTTTCTTTACAACAATGAGCTCAATTTGAGTCTCACTCAACAGATATGAATTAGTAGGATTTGAGTACACAGACTCTCCTTACTGGTACTTAACCGCTATTGGGCACAGTAGTATGAGCCCAATCTGAAACTCATACATGACAGGACTAGGCCGACGAGCTCACTTGAACCTCTCAAGCTTTCTCTACAGTGCACAGACTCTCTAACTCTCTCTGGCTCTGTCTAGATCGATGTTGTGCTCAGGTCAGCTCAGCTTCTTTTATCTGTTCTTTGCTCTTAGATTTTTGCGGCTAACTAACTCCTCTGTGTGTGTGTTTGTGTGTCCTAAGCTTCTTTCAGTTCATGGATTTAAAGCCAGTCTTCTCTTTTACAGTTCATTTCCACTTCTTGGTGTTCTAGTTTTCCTTCCTCTGTCTGTTTGAACTCCCCTGTTTTGCATCATCATCACTATGTAATGCTTTACAGGGAGGTGGCCACCTATTCTACAATGGGTGAGTGTGTCGGGTTCCTTAGACACATTTGAATGACTGTTATTTCTGTTTGCTCCAATATACCTGCGAAACATGAATCTTCTTCCAACTCATTGTCCACATCAGACTTCAAATCCCTTGTAATCTTGCTTCACAACCTTTTCAAATCAGGTCATTTATCGAGATGCACCTTTTCCTTTGATTTGGGCCACCAGATCCTACAGTCGTTGTCCATATCAGGTGGGTAAGTAGCATGACGTTTACCTGTCCGATGTGTGCGGTTTTCTCTCGCTTCTGCTGGATGTGTGTCACTCAGTGTGTGGCATCGGGCGAGACTTGGTCTAAACTGCTACCGCCTCGAGGCCTTCCGATATCTTGCTAGTTTTGTGGAAACCATGGAACCAAATTTACTACTTTTCCACATTTCATAGCCATTTCGGGTCTAGGAACTTTGGGGCTTTCCTTCACTGAGGGGGATGCCCTATGATACGCGAATAGTGCTTTAGCACATATCAAAAACCACCCCCATTTCTTGAATTAGCCTCTACTTTTACCAATTTGCACTAACGCGCATTACCATGGGCCAATGGTCTGCGCACTCTATCGAGGGTCGTCATTGCTCTGCACTGATCACAATTGAAACTATCACGAGGATTCCTTCTGATAGCTTGATCTTTCTAAGACTTGAATATGTTTGGCATAATTTTAACGAGTTTATGAAAACCTAGAGAGTGTTTAAGATCCAATTCGGATCACCTGTTGGATCCATAAAAGTCAGATCTAGAATTAGTGTAATGTGGCCTCATATGAAGCACAAACTCCACATAAAAATATTATGAAAAGAAAAGGGGCAACTGGCCCCAAGCTTCAATTAATAAATCATAAACAAAGAGGGTTGCATTAAAATTGCTAAAGAATTTTAGTGGAATCTGACCAACATGTCTATCACAGGAGTCCAAAGGGTGACAGTCAGATTGTAAGTTACAAAAGTACATAGTAAAGAAACACACTTTACCTAACTCTATACTATACCAAGTTATACTTAACTATTTTCTATGTGTCAAAATATCCTAACAGAGTTGGCCTTGAGCTTTCTTATGAGTTGGAGATTGAATTCGCTGAGTGCTGGGATTCTTCTAGAGAGAACAAGCATTGTAGTTTCATCTTGATTTTCCAAATTAATACAAAAAAGATAGTGGGGCTTTGAGTTGTGGCTTTCCCCAGATATTTAATATGTTATGTGCCTTTGGTTCTCTTCCTCTATTGATTATTGTTTTCTTAATGTTTATGGGCTTCCGCTATAAAGAGTAGGAGTAGATTCTTGTCTCTTGTTTTTTACAGGATTTTCTACATGGTATAAGAGCAAGATTGTTTTGTGGGCCGAGAGTTTCCAAAGAATATCTGAGAATTTATGTGAAAATTTTCAAAAACAAATTGCAGATATAGATTCCTTGGGAAAATATACCAAAATTAAAAGAAAAAATTGGTTGATTCAGATTTTAGATGAGGGAGATATCATTGATTTAAAATCAACGCTCTAGAGGAAATTTCAAAGTTTTGACTTTCTGGGATATAGGTCAAAGTTGAATTTTTTATACATACTTCAGGATCGGAAGATGGCTTTCCATGGGTTGAAGCTTGAGAATGCCTTGGAAGGAAGCTTGAATTTCATAGCCTGGAGGGACACGATGCAAGCTGTGCTAGACGACAATGGCTTGAAGGAATTTGTTGAACAAGAAAATCCTAAGCCAGTAGCTACTGGTGCACAGAACTTGGTCGAGCAGAACAATTGTGTGGCAAAGTAAAGGTTGATAATCCTTGAGGGTTTTCAAGATCATATTGTCTTGCGTATCCATGGAAAGGAAACTACGCATGCTATGTGGAAAACATTGACCGTCTTGTATCATAATAACAGTGATCAAAGGAAGTTGGCACCGAAGTATAAAATCAAGATGGAGAAAGGTGAGACAATTCCGAAGTACTTGACCAAGTTCACTCAATGTCAGGATGAACTTGGAAATGTTGGAATCACAGTTTCTGAGGAGGATATGGTGAGCCTTTCTCTTCTTGGACTCCCAAAGAGTTGGCATAGTTAGGAGGACCCTATCAATGGTCAGGAGAAGCTGTCAGATTGGGAATGACTATGGTCAAATTTGATATAGGATGAGATTAGGAGGAACACCAGGGATGGCTCTTCATCAAAGACTCATGATGAAGAGAATTGTGCCTTAGCAATTAAGGTGAGAAAGGGGAAAAGTAAAATTTCTTTTTCCAAATCAAATTCTTATCATGGAGGTAAGAAGAAGGGAATGACGAAAGTTAAATTCTTTCATTGTCACAAGATGGGTAATTTTTCTACAAATTGTCCATTAAAGAAGTCCAAGGAGAAGTCCTCAGGAGGAGTGACCAGTGAGCTTTCTCCTCCCAATTCGAATTTGACTTTTCCCTCATTGCATGCATGGTGTCTCCAATGATCGGAAGTATCTGGTACTTAGACAGTGGAGCTTCTTTCCACATGACTTGTGACAAAGTGTTATTCAGTGAATTAGAGGAGAAAGATCTCAAGATGCATATTGAGATGGGTGATGACCATAAGTATAGTGTTACTGGTGTGGGCACTATTACCGTTCAGAGGGAGCATGTGGCTCCACTCACCTTGAAGAATGTTATGCATGTACTTGGACTAACGAAGAACTTGGTATTTGTTTTTGTGCTTGAGGATAGAGGCTATGATGTGATCTTTTCAAAAGGAAAGGCGTTCCTTCGACACATAGCCATGGTTCAGGGAAAGAAGATAGGGATTTGAGTTCAGAATCTGTATAAGATAGAGGTAGAGGATTATGCTGCTTTGAGTTCAAAAATAGAAACGTTGTTGAGCCGCAACATTGGTAAGTTATGGCATAGGTGGTTGGGCCACTTTCATCATGGGGCTTTGAGGATATTGTAGCAAATATCTACTAGTCTTCCCAAAGGTATGCTTGAGCAAGTTGATACAAGCAAGGGTTGTACTTTGGGAAAATACACCAAGTATTTGTTTGGAGACAAAGACAATCGAGCAGAATCTATTCTAGAGAGATTCCATTTAGATGTGTGTGGACCATTCTCGACAGCTTCCATGGATAAACATAAGTATTATGTTATATTTGTAGATGACTATTATCATAAATAATTGGTGTTTTTTATGCAGAAAAGAGATCAAACTTTCACAAAGTTTTGTGAGTTCAAAGTATTGGTAGAGAAAGAGTCTGGCAAGAAGGTTAAATCTCTACAAAGTGATAATGATGGTGAGTATGTCTCCAATGAGTTTAAGAACTTCTATGATGTGGAAGGGATTAAAGGAGCGTTGATGGCACCCCATAACCCTCAACAGAATGGGGTTTCCAAGAGGAAGAACAGGATCATAGTAGGGGTAGCAAGGGAGATGTTGGATGATGAAGGCCTACCTCTACACTTGTGGGTTGAGGCATGAAAAAAAATTGTTTCTGTTCAGAATCATAGCCCACATTGGATTCTTGAGATGAAGGCACCAGAGGAGGCTTATTCTGGTAAGAGGCCAGATGTTGGTACCCTTTAGTATTTTTGGGTCATTGGTATATTGTCATGTGACCAAAGATGCATGGAAGAGAATTGACCAAAAAACAGGGTTGGGGATATTCGTGGGGTACACTAATACACCTCACAAGTATCGGGTGTACTTGCCGACTAGTCGGTTGACAGTGGTTCACAAGGATATTAGGTTCGATTAGGAGAAGGCCATGCGAGTATCCCTTGAGAGGGAGCTTGAGCTACATGTAGGTGAGGAGCTTTTAGATCCTAGGGTTGAGGGTCCTTAGATTGATGTGGAGCAATGATATGCAGAGGTTCAGAGAGTGGAGACATCTACTCAGGTAGAATCTTCTAGAGAAGTAAGAAAGCACACTAGAGAGGTTGATAGATTGTTGGATGATGCACTGGAGAATGTGGGAGCACCCTCTTCTCAGTGCAAACAAAGGAGGTCACTAAAGAGGCATACTAGATACATGGAACTTATGGGTGCATGTGTTGTGACAGAGCCATCTTCCCATCAGGAAGAAGTGTAGCAGTCAGCTTCGGTTGATGTGATGGTGGAGGAGTGTGACTCCATAGTTCAAAACAATGTTTCGGATGTGGTCACGAGATTGGAAGACAAGTAAGTTGTGAGCTCCTTTTGGCTTTACAAGGTAAAGCAAGCTGTAGATGGTAGTGTGGAGAATCATAAGGCCATATTTGTGGCCCGTAGATATTCACGGGTAGAGGGGATTGACTATGATGAGACCTTTTCTCCTGTTGCAAGGTACTCATCAATCATATCTATTTTGGCACTATTAGCATAGATGGGTTGGAAGATCCATCAGATGGATGTGAAGACTGCCTTCCTCAATAGCATGATTGAGGAAGAGGTGTGCATAGAAAAACCTGAAGGTTTTGAAACCTTGGATAGTGATTCACATGTGTTCCAACTCAAGAGAGTTTTGTATGGGCAAAAGGAAGCACCCTCTTCTTGGTACACCATGATAGATAGCTACTTCACTACGTTGGGCTTCAAGAAGAGTGAAGTGGATGTGAACTTGTACCACATTGTGGTGCAAGGTATGTTGTTGATCATTTTACTTTATGTTGATGATTTAATACTCATAGGTGATGAGAATCTCATCAAATATTTCAAGGAGGATCTTGCAAGAGAGTTTGAGATAAAGGACATGGGGCTCATGCATTACTTTCTTGGCATGGAGGTATGGGAGGGAGATGGGGAGATTTATGTATCTTAGGGAAAGTATGACAACAAGATACTTACGCGATTCCACATGGAGACCAGTAAACCCATGGAGACTCCTCTAGCTAGCAACTCAAGGAAGGAGGATGATACTTCAGGGGAGGTAGTGGAAGTTACTATTTACAGGCAGCTTGTGAGTTCACTCATGTACTTGGTGAAAACATGACCAGATATGTGCTATGTAGTTACCAATTAAGTCAAGTTATGGTTAGGCCTGCCAAGCTATATTGGAAGGTGACAAGGCATGTATTGAGATACCTCAGAGGCACTACTTAGTTTAGGTTATGATACATATGGAGAGAGGGAGTGAAGGTTCAAGGATTCATTAATGTAGATTGGGCAGGGAGTCCATCTAACAAGAAGGGAAATCGGGAGGGATATTCAGTATTTGGTCAGTGGTAATTTCTTGGTACAACAGGAAACAAAGATAAGTTGCACTGAGTTTGGCAAAGGCAGGGTACATGGATGCAAGTCATGCAGCATGTGAGGCTATCTAGATGAGGAAGATCCTAGTTGGTTTGTTTGGTCAACAAATGGATCTGACAGTTATTTATTGTGATAATCAAAGTTGTATCAAACTCTTTGAAAATCCATTCTTTCATGATCGATCCAAGCAAATTGATATCTAGTATCATCATCTTAGAGATTGTGTATTGAGGTGGATCATTTTGTTAGATTACATTTCCATAGTGGAGAAAGATGCTGACATCTTGACAAAGGCATTGTTAAGATGTAAGCTCGAGTTTCACAGAGACAAGATCAGGGTAATTGATAATCCCTTTCTCGTTGAGAGGGAGTGTTGAGAAATGGCAACAAAAAATTTTAGTTTAATTTGTCCTTGAATTAAACTGTGAAATAAATTCAAATTCTATTCTCATAGCAACTTAAAATAGTGAAATTAAGTTTATTAAACTTACTTAAATTAGGAAATTTGAGTTGGAAGTCTTTTGGTAGTCATGTATATGTTCTCCCTACTTAGTAGGAATCCAGTGTGAGTTAATTATGAGTTGTAAAATAGAAGACTAAGTTTCATGACTCAAGTTAGTTAAATTAATTTTTAAATTGATTGAGATAGCTAATAATGAATTAATAGTTGGTGGTGACACTAATGAACTCCACCAATGCTACTCTAGTTAACTGAATATTTAATCATCAGAAACTCATGCATGTTGATTCTGAAAAATACCCAATTGAGAATACAGTGCAAGGACAATCTACTATTTGTTTTAGATTTTTCCGAGTTTCACTCATAGTGCATGCATTCAGGAACTAATACTTGAGCGATTGTGCTATTTTTAGAGGCTTTATTTCCATTTAAATACAAGCTATCCTTCATAGGATTAACACATTGGAATAGAGACTTGGAGATCTTCAGAAGAGGCTAAGATTTGGCCTTGATCTTTCTTATGAATTGGAGACTGAATTTGCTAAGTTATGGGATTTTTCTTGGGTGAATAAGCATGGTAATTTCATCTTGTCTTTGCAGATTAATACAAAATAGATAGTGGGGTTTTGAGTTGTGCCTTTCCCCATATATTTCTTGTGTTATATGCCTTTGACTCTCTTCCTCTATTGATTATTGTTTTCTTGATGTTTATGGGCTTCGCTTGTAAAGAGTAGAATTAGATTCATGTCTCTTGTTTTAGTATATTACATGAGCTTATGAATCTATAGGATTTTCTAGGAGGAACCTACCATTAGATAAGATCATCCAAGAAGTCGTCATTATCAACTAGGGAAACAAAATCAAAGGATCTAAAGTGATTTCCTTCTCTATTAAGTCAAGGATCACTCTTGAAGAGATCTATGTTCATCAAGGAGAAGTTATATATCATCTATATTATCATCAAATTCAAGGAGGCAATGAGTGGAAGAAGCATCTTCACAAGTAAGTATATTTATGTTTGAATCTGTCAAAATGTCTTTTTGCAAGGAAAGTAACAAATTTGTTGGGGCCTCAAACTATCTTACATAGAAGAAGAGAACAAACTTAAATCTCATTGAAAATGATACTATGCATCATCTCAAAGGATCTATCACCAAACCAACGAAATAATATGCTCATGCACTTGCAAATTTTATGCAAGGACAAATGATAGCTCAAAGGAATCTATCAAGGATCCCATCATTCCATATGTATCTAAACTTGACAACTCAAAATAAATATATAAGAAATTGGTAGAGTTGTTTTCTATAACTACTGCAGGAGAAGTTATCTCTCTAAGGCAAAAACTCTACAAGCTAAGGATACTGAAAGAAGAAAAAATAGCCTCATACTTTATGAGGATATATAAAATAAGGGATCAAGTTCAAGATATAGGTGAAATAATGTCTGACAAGGAGATGACCACAGTAGTACTAAATGCACTACCAAAGGAATGGGGTAACTTTATTTCAAGAATTTATGGGAAGAAAGAAGCTACTCCATTCCAGGATCTATGGTCACTATGAAAAATTGAAGAAACCAGGTTGTAGGATAAAATGTATATGGGCTCCAGTGAGAAAAATCAAGTGTATGCTACTATGGCTAACAGAAGAGGAAAGTCTAGGAAATTTGGTCCTCATAAAAAGAAGAGGAACATGGCTAAAATTCAATGCTACGGATGTCAAGAATATGGGGATTACAAAAGTGATTGTCCTAAGCTCAAGAAGGAAAATAACAACCGAGGTAGAGAAGAAGCCCATATCACTGAAGAAGTGGAGGAAGTTGAAAAGAAGAAGTTCAAGAAAGAAGAATTAAGGGATGTCTACTATGATTGAGATAGTCTTCCTCACCTAGTTGTTTTCAAGTTTTCTGTTGTAAGATATGGATATCACGAATCACTGAGGAAAATGATAGGATGCATCATGGCACCATAAAATCATTAAAATCAATAGATCATGACATCATCATAGAGAATCATGAAGAATAGTTGAAGTCTATGGAAACCACTGATGGAAAGATATAGCTCTTGGGACCTTATTAGAAACATAAATGGTACTTATGGGAAAATAATCTAGTAAAAATATCATCATACATCAGTCAAAAGGAAACATTTGCTGGATCAGGATACTTAAGATTCTTTATTGGAATCTTCGTTAGAAGGCTCACCAATCAAAAGTAAGAAAGGGTTTAATCAAGAATTCCCGCGTGTGGAATTCATGGGATGGTGATATGATGACAAAAGAGGTCAAGCTGATCAAGGGATTGAATTTATTTCAATCAAGGAAGTTTTTGAAAGGAAGTCTAAGATGACCTAAAGGAAAATTAGATATGTATTCTTGTAATCGATATTTTAGAGTCATGTCATATGGTTCTAGGTATCATGGATAAATTCTCTATCTTGAGAGCATGATCACAAGAAAGGATCTCTCCTTTGAAAGAATGTAGGAAGGCATGGGTCACACATTGTTTGGATGAAATCAACCTAATATTTCCTCATATGGAATATGAGGTGGTTTAAAAATTGGAGGAACTTTGACTGAAAGATCGTAGAAGGAAATGTGTGAAGGGAGGAATGAAGAGATCATGAAATATGCAACTATGGAAAAGCAAATCAACATCCGAGAAATCAAAGAATTGACTAGGATATCTCCATTAAATATATAAATACATTGATGAAGTTTGAAAAATAAAGAGACCCTTGACAATACATATCTTTTAGAGATGTGTTAATGTGTATGCATGATGCTGATGCACATTAGAAGATGTCATGATGAAATACCATCACAAAGGTAATTTTGATTTAATGTTCATTCATTTATTTTTGAATGATTGCTGGATGAGCTTATGTAGGGCTTCCGAGGGAATATATATGGATATCTTCCACCCACGATGTCCTTGTAGTAGTATTAAAGATCCTTAACGAAACACAACATGGAGAAGGAAATATGGCATGAAGGAAGGCCATATATAAACTAGTGGATAACATTCTGATGAAAGGAATAATGACATGCCTGACTCGTGGATGAAAGTGATGGGTGATATGTGCCCTAAGAACAAGTCCCGAAAAATGAATACTCTTGAATAAAGAAAAGAAGTTCATGACATCATGAGGACAAGTTCTTCAAGAGGCTGGTTGTCCCATCATCTCCACCTAAGGAGTTGTTGTATATCCCTAGCTAAGAGGGAGCCTAGAAAACAAGTTTCTAACTTGGTAGAAATAAAGGAGCTTAAGTACATTCCTTTCTTAGCAACGAGTACATTCCTTTCTTAGCAACGAGTACATTCCTTCACTAAAATTGGTATGTCCTCCCTAAATTGAGATGGAGAGATAGACACATCATTCTTGTCTTCACTTGGGAAGACAAATGGAGGATTTGGTAAACATCTAGCATCTGATGCTCTTTGACGATGATTTAGGGTATCCAAGATAAGACTAGTTATAGAGGACTGATATTCTTTGAGGACTAGGAATCCAAGATAAAGATACTCCTCGTGGAACAACTCTAAGAGAACCTGGGTGGGGTATGTTCTAAGAGAGACAATGATGAGGGTGTATATAAATCATTGGTCTTGTGAGAATTGAGCTCTGGTCTTGTGGAGAGATAGAGTTGTTAGTCAAGGCCTTTCTCTATGATATTGTTGGTTGATATGATGTTATACAGTTGGGTTACCAATCAAACTCTTCTTATGAATTCTTCATATTGAGAATGTCCAAGTACCTTATATGGATTACCAATAACTCCCTAGTTAAGAGCGAGCATTGAAAACTATAACTATGTTCAATCTTCATAATGACATGTGTAATTATGTTTTTATGTAATTGATGTAAAGAAGAAAATAAAATTGTCTCATGGGTTTCATGAGCAAGGAATTTTATTTTTAGTTAAGGCTCCCATTGTAATTGTTTAGGGTTAGTCATCAAGTCATAAAGTTCATTGAGTCTATGCCAAAGTTTGAAGACCCTTGTTGGGCATGTTAAATATGTAAATGAGTCATTAACAAAACCTCCAAGACCAAACTCAAGCAACTCCTTCAAGTTGGCTTACGATGTTTCCATAATGGCAAGTTGTCCTAGGCTCTAGTTCAAGTCCACTTATTATGGATACACAAACCACTATAAATAGGAAGCTCAATCTCCATTTGGAAGGCAATATTTTGATCAAGATCAGTCTGTAATAGGAAGTGCTAAAATAACTAGGAAAGGAGCCTCATAACCAGTGAAGAGAAGGAAGGGAAGAGAAATGTTATTTGGGTATGTTTTACGGATGATATCTCCACATGTGCAAAGGAAAGGAGGATCATCTGCTGCAAAAAAAGGGTCGAAGGTACCATTGTTGTCCTAGAAGCTGAATCAAGGATAAAGAGAAGTAAATCCTCAAGCCGAGTTGGGGAAGGTTAGTCTCCATCTAAAGCTAAGAAAATTGAAGGTCAAGGTTTCTTAAGGATGGAAATTAGGGCTTCTAAACTAGGTCTGAAAATTTGCAGGTTTGATTAAAGAAGCTGAGAAAAGGAAGCCTATATCTAAAGGGTTTCTAAGGAAGAGGGAAGAAGTGGGCAGTTGACTATCGTTCACTCGAGGAAGGAAAATTCAAGCGAAGAATCCTTGTGTCTTGGTCTTGGAGAGGTCAATAGGTCGATGACCTTGGTCTTGGTATTCATCAATTAAATTCTCTATAAGAAGAAGAATTTGATTGGGTTTTCCTCTCAAGTGGCAAAACTTTTGGCCGTGGATGATAACTTACATTCTATGTCTCTTCTCTCTTTATTGTCTATGCATTGGTATATGTTTGATAAATAATACAATAATAATCTAAGTAGAGAGAATGTACTAATCTAAAGGAGTAAAAATCATTCAAAAGAAGTTATAGCAAGAAGAGAAATCACCTAATCTTGATTAGGGAAAATTTTAGGGGCTAATATTCACAGGTGGGCTAATTTTTCATGTTTTTTTGCAGAAAAGAAAAAAATAAAATAAAATAAATAAATTACCAATTTCCATTTTTTTGAACATGATTCGCCCAAATTTTATAGTATAAAATTATTTTACCTTAAAAATCGCCAAAACGTTATAGACACTATATGTAAAATCATTAGAAATTTGAGTATTTCTATAAAAATATCACTAAAGATTTTAAAGTTTGCATATTAAGGACTAGCAAGATTCGCTAAGATTTCTAAACTCTTATATAAATTTCCATCCTTAAAATTTTCTCTGATCTTGATGCCCTAGATTCTAATAGTCAGGCAATTTTGGCCGACATCTATAGCCATTGTGTAATGAATTTGGGTGAAGGAGTCTACAGTGATGACGTAACTTCGCGTCTCCTAGAAAAAGCATGGAGTGTTTGGATAGTGATGGTGGTTAGTTAGTTGGCAATGATTCTTATTGAAGGGGCCATGGGGCTGAGGCTTCCTCGAAGGTGGTGGAAGTTGGTCAGGATTAAGTACAGGTCTCTGGTTCTATGTGGGGCTCCGAGGATGAAGCCTCTCCCTCGCTTTGCATGTGCTCCAGTGGGCTTGAAACCAGATTTGGATAGCATTCCTTTAGGCTTGTATTTGTCCATTGGTGTGAGGGGTGGCAGAGCGAGTGTTGTTGGTGTCAGCAGGGGTTGTCTTGTAGCTTCCAAGCATAGTAAAGGTAGTGGGGGTGGTAAAGTTGGCAAAAGGAGAAGGAAGATAGTTGGTATCGCGGGTGGTAGATGTAGCAGGGATCTATCGCAGGGTGACCATGGTGGTAGAAGCAGGCGTGTAAGATCAGTTTGTGGTCGAGGATTGAGTGCTCACAAACAGGGTGGTGGGATGCAACATGTGGTCTCTAAGGTGCATACAGCTTCTAGTCGCCTCAAGAGCTCTTCGATGCAACCAAAGATTCTTTATTCCATCTTGGCTACTTTCGAATGTCATGATGGGGTATGTAAAGAAGAACATGAGGATGTTATGGCCATGCTAGAGAAATACAATAATTTCAGTGCCACGTTAGTGAATGAATTGTTGTTGTCTGACATGGGAAAAATATTGAACTAAGAAAATCGAGAATCTGGAATCCTGACTTGCTCACTTTGAACAACATGTTCATTGCCCCTAGTGCACACTTCCTCCTCCAGCGTCGAGGCCAGATAATCCTTCCTCTATCACCTCAGATAACTAATTATGGTAACTAGAGTCATGTTAGTTCTTTTTGTTTTTTGGCATGTAAGTCTTATACGACAATGGGTCTCCTAGTTGGGTATTTTTCTTTTTGTGCATAGTATGGTTATAACATTGGTCAACAAACATGGTCGAGGTGAGGCCACGTGCATTTTGACGTCGTTGTACATATTTTTTATTAATGACAAATCATTGACTCTTTATAATATATATAATATATATTTATATATATTATATTATATATATATTAGTAAACTTGGTAGAGCTACCTCCTTTGTCATGGCCACTTTCTCATCTTGATTTGGGGATACCACAATATTTGAAACAAAGCTTCTGTTTAGTGAATTTTCATTTCCCCTGCATTGCTAATTAAACTACCCAACACACTACTATTTTATTTTTTATTTATATGAAAATAGTTTTAATAATTTATATTTTAAAAAAAAAAAAATATAACTAATTTTGTTAAATTAGTATAAGGTTAATTATGACTAACCCATCATCCTTCTTTCAAAGAAGATCAGTGACTCCACAAGAAACCTTGTTTCACTTTTCCTAAATTTCTTGATGTTTTAGGTTGAGAACTTCATTATATTTAATAATTATATTACAAAGTTAAAAAAAAAAATTAACAAATTCATTTTCTTAAATAATAAGAATAAAAGGAAAAAAGAATGCTAACCTGATTATAGGAAATGGAAACGTGCCTTAAGTAAAGTTTGTACGTACCCACATGGTATAACTTCATAAAGAAGACTCATGTATTTAAAGCAGCGATAGATATTACGTAAGTTTTAATGAATGACAGAATATTGAAGTGTAAAAGACAACAACCGCAAAGTTCAATGTTGGTAGAAAATGATTGGTTTACAGAATAATGGTGACTTGGGTTAAAATGTTTGATTTAAAGCTTTCAAAAACAACCACAAAGTTGGCGATGTTGGTGGAAAATGATTGGTTTACAGCATAATGGTGACTTGGGTTAAAATGTTTGATTTAAAATCCATCATTTAGATGACTTGGGTTAAAATGTTTGATTTAAAATCCACCATTTAGATATATTATTTTAAGTCAATCGTTTAGATATATCATATCAGTGATTGAGTTCACAATCCAACCCTCGTAACATCATGCAAATTCAACGTGAAAGTGACTTGCATTTTCCAGCATACACCATAACTTGTATTTTCCAACATAAGCCATAACTTGAGTCCGAGTGAGTGAAATAAACAATGTTATTCCATTCCTCTAAGATAATCCAAGTTTTTTTTTGGCACAACCGCATTATCCATAAATCATTTTTTGAACCACAACAAACCCTATACCTGCATCCATTTTCAAACCATTAATGATTTAAAAAATGTATTCATCAATAATAATTCGAAATTAAGTTCACAATACTCAAAACTAAACTAGAATCCTTCATCAATATTGTGTTTTTTCACTATGATACTCCCCCATGTTAATATGCATAACAAGTATCATCATCCCAGAATCTAATTGGCTCACTAATATCTAATTTCCTCAAACAATAAAAAAAATTTAGTCAAAATACAATAGGATAAAGTGAAACAGTATATTGTTCTTTTTATCCCTTAATTGGCTCAAATATCTAATTTCCTCAAACAATAAAAAAAAAATTAGTCAAAATACAATAGGATAAAGTGAAACAGTATATTGTTCTTTTTATCCCTTAATTTTTTTTATCCTTTTGCATCATCAATCATCAAGCCAAACATCCACATTAGATGAACTTGTATTTTCATGACTTCTAGAGTTACATAAACAAAATTCCTTTATTTAAGCATTATTACATATTATTATTTTTCACATACATAACATTGAAATATCTATATTTCTTATTTAAAATAATATTTAAGGAAGCTAAGTGGGCTTGATTGTGGGGAAAAATCCACAGTTAAACGCATTTGAGTCAAAAGCAATTTGGGATGGGTGACCTCTCGGGAAGTCCTGGTTACCATGTGCAAACCCCGGAAGTGATGATTGACACTACGTGATTCATTTCACTCATTTCAATCCCACTTCTTCACCCTTGTGAGCATCACCCGATGCAATGAGTGTTAAGTGGCCTATTCAAAAATCATGAGAAATTAGTTAGTTATGACTACCCCTCATGGAAATGGTAATAGATGAATGACTTACTTAACGTAGTTGAATCCCAAAAAAAAATGATATCCAATATAATGCAGTGTGGAAACCCTTATACCTAAACTTCATCTTCTTTATAAAAAAATTATTTTACACTATGGTTATGAGGAATATATGATTTTCATCTAATATTAATAAAATATTATTATTTAATAAAAAGCCAAATTGTTTATAATTTTATATCTATTATTTTATATTTAAAAAACATTAAATTTATTGTGATTACTTTTGTAACACCTCAGGTTGCATAAAAATTGCTGAGACTACTAAGTTAAGACTATCTAAATTTGATAAAACAACTTGAACAAGAGTAAAAATTGTTTTGTTTGCCAAAAAATAGTTACCCTCTGCCTAAGAAAGGAAATATAAAGAGGGTAAGAGAGGAAACAAATATCCATTCTTGAGTTGGGTGAAAGGACCAGCAGGAAGGTTTCTCAACACAGTCACCAAAAGGAATATAGAATTTAATGTTGGACAAGAGTCGTAAGGCCGACTGTACTAACTGTAACTAGATAAAGTCTAGTGTAAAAGATAGAAGGTGCTCAGGGGAGGGTCTGGACGTGATTTCTAGACTCGTGGTTAGGAGGTAGGGCCTTCCGAATATGTTTTCCATTACATAATAACAAATACAGTAAGGTAGCAAACTTCTAAAAATTTATTACTATCCTATGAATATGATTACTTGACTTACAAGATTAACCGATAATTAATTTAAAATTTTTATGCTGCATTATAGATAATATTATATTAACTACAGGTAAAGATTCAAGTAGGACAGAAAGTTTATTATTGAACTGATAGTCCCAAAATCTTGTTAAAAGTCCAATGAATAATGGGTAACCTACGATGTCCCTTGATTATCAATTTTACCAGATTGCTCGTTGATTCTGGATTCAATGTGTGGTTTTAATCTGAGCTGGTTCTTATGTAGATTCATGTTGTTTTTTTCCCTTGGGAAAACTTTTATTAACATTTCCATAATTTCCCTTGGTGTTCACAACATTCTTGTTACTTTTCTTGTCAGCATACCTCTTTCCCAGAATTTCTCCCTTCTGCTTACTTTGTTGATAGCATATCCTGGCTTTTCGTATAACTTCATCCATCATTTTTGGGTTATCAAATTCAATTCTTTCTCTCATCGCCAAGGGTAAACTGCTAACGAAATAGTGCACCTTAGCTTTTTCCTCTTGTATGTAGGGTACATAATGGAGTAAAGAGGTAGATCGGGTGATAAACTCATCCATTTTTTGTTGTCCAAGTCGCAGGTCATGAAATTCCCTTGCTTTCTCATCGTAAAATCATTCAGTCAAATATCTTTCCCTGAAATATTTTTGAAATTTTTCTGAGGTTATGTTTTGTTCGTTTACTTCTCGTATGATCTTGACCTCCTCCCACCACAAAGTGGCCTTCCCTTGCAATTGGAAAATGGCTAGCCATGCTTTGAGGTTGTAATCATATTCATATAATTGGAAATATTTATTCATGTTAATCAACTAGGCTTCAGCTACCTCCTCAAACTCTCCATCGAAGAGTGGTGGTTCTATTTTCTGAAATTCCCCCTGTAGGTCTATCCATTGCCTTTTTGTTGCCGGGTGTTCAGAGGCATTATTCGACTTTTCTTCTCTATTTTCTTCCCCTCCTTCTCTTTCTTCCTAATCCATGTGGTAGCCCTGTTCTTCTGATACTTGTACCCATTCTAGCGTGGGTTTGACTGGTGTGGGTTCTGCCTGTCAGATAGGCTTTTCATGATTTTCTCCTGTTCCATAGTTAATCTTGCATGGTCCTCCTACAAGCAGGTCATCTCATTCTTTAACTCCTAAACTGTCTCCAATATCGTAAGATTGATGTTGTAGGAATCCTCTCCTAACTGCACCCATATTTTAGGATTATTTTCAATAAATGTTGCAGGTCCTAGGCCAACCACATTCTTGTGTGGATTGTTGTACGTTCTCTTCATAATCTGTTGTCGTCTTGATTCCTGTTCTTGTCAAATTAGTGGGTTAAAAACAGGTAAGAGAATAAAAGAACAACAACTCCAACAACAAAATAAAACCAATAGTTGATTATCCTTAGTGTATTTGCCAGAGGCCACAATTTGGTAACTTGCCTCTAATACCACTTGTCATATCTCCCCGTCAATACATATGGTAAAAACATTTTACAAAAAAAAATGAAAATTTTAAATATATATAAACATCAAAGCTACAACCCTTATATCTATATTCAATACCATTTATATTTTAGGTACAACTATGTAAATACGACATGACACTGCTAATAAAATATTGGGTTATCAATTTGGGTTTATGTGTCATTGTTGTTGTTTCATTTATTTCTCGTGAATTGGGATTTCCCTCCACGTCATTTGCAGTCAGTCCCAATGCATAACAATCTGTCTGATTTTTTTTACAACTTATAAACTCGTGAATTATTGCATTTTTTTTGTTAACTTGGTTGCGGTATTGAATGCCTACTCTGCCCCTAGTGCGTGGCGTGGGTAGGTTTGTCCTACCACAGTTGCTTCCTCGGGGCTGTCATCGCATCGACGGTGGAAGGCCTGGTGTGAAATCCTATGGATGGAATTATTCCAAAGACTTACACCTTCATATGTGCTAAAACAATGTCTGATTTTACCTTTGTTGCCTCAGCTCCTACTCCTGTTCGTGGGCTCGCTTAGTTTATTGTTCCAGAACTACGTTGCAGTTGGGGGTTTCTCAGAAGTTTGATTCATGGATTTCCCTCTAGCGAACATCTCTCGGGTGAGTTTGGAAATAGGTTGAATCACTCTATTACTATTTTTATTTACAGTTGATTGGGTTATTTCTGGTTATGGAAACTCTGTTCTAACTATGTTTTTCGATGTGTTTTTGAAAACTCTAGGAAATCTCGGCTACAGGACCGAGGTCTGTAACTACTGTCGAATGGCAAACATGACTATCTTGATCAAAGACATCAACTGAGGGTTTTACCGGATAAGAAGGCATCCAACCTGGTACTTGTTCGTCATGGGTGGTTTGCTTAGGTCTTGAAGCTAGAGCTTCAATTCTCTACTGAGTATGGTTAATCTTTATTCTTTGTTATAAGCTATTTGTTTTCCTGGGAAATGCCTACAAGGTTTTAAGAAATGTATGTACGCACTTATGTTGTATATTCAAGGGTCTTCAGTTTTTTGGTTGTGGTCCAGAGACTATGGTTGTCGACAATTCACCATGTTAAGCTTATTTTTTTGAGGAGGGTTTTACCCCTCTGGTTAAGAACTGATGAGCCAAAATGGTTAACTTCTTGGAGTTCCAAACCATGTAAAACTTTTCTTTATATTCTAAGTCCTGGTTCCATATGAAACTTGATGGGTCCAGCCCACGTAATCCTTCTCCCATGAATATCAATGCAGGAATTACGTGGCAGTTAATAATGAACAACAATTTTTTTTTTGGATATAAGTCGATTCGCTGGTGGTTGAATTTATTGATACTGTTTTAGTCCTTTATACGCGCAGAGATGATTGGTACCTCTGCCCTAAGTTGCTTGCCAACTATCCTACCTCAGATGTCTCAACCTACCTTGGTAAGGGCGATCAAAACCTCACTTGGTCATTCGCTTGCACATTTCTTTTGGTTCCTATATGCTCTGCATTCTCGGTGGTTTCTAGAGGTTTCGATCTGGGGTTCTATTGTTCGTTCTCTGGCTCAGGATGTTACTTGAATGTCGCTCCTTCTCTTCTGGTGATAACAATGTCGACTTGGTAAGGTCCTGTCTTCCCCTGGTCCGTTCTTGTTTTTCATTGCTATCTGTATGTCTGTGGTCTGCGATTGTGTCTCTGCACTTCCTGTAACAAGCGATATTGATGCCTGTGATTTATTTTCCTCTGTCACTGGGTTCAGTTACTGGTTGGAGCTGCTTCAGATGATAGTCTTTAGGGTTTTGTTCATCCCTCCTCGTTTTCGGGAAAATTATGGTATCAACTTCCCTTGGCGCCTTCGTCACTCACAAGGTATGTTTCTCTAATTCCATGCTATCAGCATTTGCATTTCTTTCTCTCAGTTGCCTAATGTATCGGCTCCTTTGTGAGCAGGGTGTTCTGGTGGAATTGCTTTGGCCATGGCTTGCTAATATCAGGTAAATGCTTACGGTTATTTGACGTTTCTCTGTTATATGCCCCGTCCCTCTTTGTTGTCCGTTTCTTACATTTGTGACATTGTTTGTGACTACAAGTATGGTTCCTTGAAAGGGTTTGGGGCCTAATGATTTGGTTGGCTACTCGAAGTGATTCGAGGCCTAGCGGTTTGGTGGTTCCAGCTTGTCACAGGTAGCAACATTTCTATGCTTTGGTTCCTTTTCGTTCAATGTTTGGTTGGGGTTTGTCAAGTCTGTGTGTCAATGGCTTGTTGGGCCGCTGACGGTTACAGTCTCGGCTGTACACTTTACAGTTGCTCTTCCTTAGTCTGTTGTCTGTAATTGAGTCGAGGGTTTCTAAACCCGTGTGGTATCTTGCCCCAACTTGTCAAGGAATTTGGCACAAATTTTTTAACTGTTGAACGGTTTTGGTTTTGAACAATATATGTGAATGAATGCATAGGAAATTCTATTTTCTCTTCTGTCTTAATTTAAATGCATGAAGCTAGGAATATTTGTTTGTTGTGCATACCTGGCAATGCTTGTGATTAATTATTCGCTTGTCATTTAGTTTCGGTTGGGTCTTTGTAATTCCGCCTGTAGGTTACTTTGAAGACTGTAAGCTGTCTTTCACCACACGTCTTGGGAGCTCCTTTGTGTTCTATCCAGACTTTATTCTCTCGTTGGACCAGCCTAGTTCAATTCACATATAACCGTGGACCTATAAATTATGTCATACACACACCTGCACTGTACATAAAAATGGATGCTATATTTTATAAACAATTCGAACAATTCAGGAACGCCAGAGAGGCTAGAGTGCACAAAATTTTGTAATAATCTCTTCTTTTCATTACCCAGAAAATCGAGCCCCACACTATGTTCTGTTCTGCTTCTAACAACTGTTAGATAACTCTTAATTTTTCCAACCACTATTGGTTATGTCTGGTTAGTTACATCAGTTTTGTTGCAGAACTTTTTCTTTCTCGTTCAACATTATTACAAAGACAAAATTAGCTGTTAAAAACACTGATTCTAATTAATTATAATTCCTATTGTTCCTAATTACTGTTCATTTACTTAACATAGACAACTTAGTCAAATAAAAGTAAAAAAAAACAAACGCATTATCCCTTCAGCAAATTTACTCCTCCGTCCCCTTCAGAGACCAAAAAACCTTCCTTTTATCTCGTTGTGTCAGCTAGATGCTCCTACATCAGACTCCCGGGGTAAAAAAAATTCATGGCTCCGTTCCATGAGCTCCTCCATAGAATAACCATCCTTCCCTATCTGTGCCGCGTCGAGCCACGAACTGTCCTCGATTGGACGGTTCTTCCACTTGACGAGGTATTGTAGATACTCCTTCCTACGAGTCTTCTTGGATACCTGGGTATCGAGAATCTTCTCAATCTCATGGGGCTGAACCGAAGGCATGTGCCTCATCCAAGAACTGTCTCCAACTTGGGTGTCCCATTTTGGCCATACCACACTGTCGTCCTCTGAGTTGGCAGTATATGGGAACAGGTCTGGCACATTGAAAATAGGTGATATGCCTATATTAGGTGGCAACTAAATTTCATAAGTGTTGGCTGAGAACTTGCACAAAATTTTATAGGGACCAATCTTTTTAAATTTCAGTTTGTTGTACGCGCCTTTAGGAAACTATTCTTTGCGTAAGTGTGCAAGGACTTTGTCACCTATATTGAATTGGACTTCTCGTCGCTTTAAATCTGCTTATTGTTTGTATTTATGCACGTTGTCCTGCACCTTTAGCTTCATCCGTTCATGTAGTTCACTCATCGCTTCCGCAAAGTCTTCTCCGTCAGCACTCCTCCGCTCCAACTTTCCCAAATCTCACATTTCATGTATCCCTCGAGGATGCATGCCATATAAGATTTGAAATGGACTGTGTCTGGTACTACGATTTGGTGAATCATTATAAGCGAATTCTGCCTGAGCGAGAGCGCGATCCCATAACCGTGAATTTTCCCTAGTCAAACTCTATAACAAATTTCCAAAACTCCTGTTCACCACTTCCATTTGTCCATCAGTCTACAGATGATATGCAGAACTGAAGTTCAACTGTGTTTCCAACTTTTTCCACAGGGTGCGCCAAAAGTGTCCTCTGAATTTTATGTCCCTGTTAGAAATAATAGATCTGGGTAGGCCGTGTAATCTAACAATATCTATGAAAAACAGGTGAGCTACATGAGTGGCATCACTAGTCTTTCGACACAGAATAAAATGCGCCATTTTTGAAAATATGTCTACCAGCACCATTACTGAGTCATATCCTCGCTGTGTTCTATGCAGTCCCAAGACAAAGTCGATGTTGACTGAGTCCCACGGCTTGCTTGGAACAGGTAGTGGCATGTAAAGTCCAGTATTTTGACTATGTCCCTTCGCTAGTTGGCCAGTAATAAAAGAGTCTGAGCTACTCTAAAGTCTTGTCTTTGCCAAAATGACTGGCTAGACCCCCACTATGTTTCTCCCATATAATACTTTCCCTCATCAAACAGTCTGGGATACATAACTATCCTCCTCTGAATAATAGTCCTTCCTGCAAGTTGTAGTCCAACCATGGACTTGTATTTCTTAGTACGGGATTCTGACAGACTTCAAAGGCTTCCTTGAATTCTGTGTCAGTCTAGTACAAGTCTTTTAAGTGTTCGAATCCCATCACCTGTATTGTACTTTCCTGTAAGAGTAAAGCTCTTATGCTCATGGCGTCTACCACCTTATTGGCTTACCCACTGATGTGTTTTAGCATGAAGGTGAAACTCTGCAGATACTCAACCCATTTGGCATGCTTATGGTTCAATTTGTGTTGTTGCATTATGTATTGCAGTGCTGAATTATCATAAAATAACACAAACTCACTTCCCAGCTGGTAGTGTCTCCAATGCTTTAAGGCTTGGACCACGACATAAAATTCCTTATCGTATGAGGAATATTTCTGCCAGCTCTCATTCAATTTCTCACTAAAGAATGCCACATGTTTATCTTTTTGACTGAGCACACCACCAATGGTTGTCCCACTTGCATCGCATCGAAGCTGGAAAAGCTTATTAAAATCTGGTAGCCTTAAAATTGGCCTCTCAGTAATCTTCCGCTTCAAATGCTGGAAATTGTTCTCTGCTGATTTGGTCCAACAAAAAATGCTGACTAGCCTTTTTGATGGTGTCTAGCATCGGCACGCAGATTTCACTAAAATACGTTATAAACTTATAGTAAAAACTCGCCAACCCGTGAAAGCTACATACCTTAAACAAGCTCTTCAATGACGACCAATTGACGATCGCTGCGATCTTTCCTGGATCCATCTTCAATTCATTTTCTGCGATTACAAAGCCCCAATAAACTAGTTCTTTCTGCAAGAAAGTACATTTCTTCAGGTTTATCAGTAGTTTGTTATGCTATAACTTCTCTAGCACTCTCCGAACATGTTGAAGGTGCTCTTCTTTCATTCTGCAGAAAATCAAAATATCATCAAGATATACTATCACAAACTTACCGATAAACTCTTTCAACATTTCATTCATCAACCTCATAAAAGTTCTAGGAGCGTTACTCAAACCGAACGGCATGACTAGCCACTCGTACAACCCTTCATTGGTTTTGAAGGTTTTCTTCCACTCATCTCCTTCTCTGATCCTGATCTGATGATAACCACTCTTCAGATCAATCTTCGTGAAATAAGCTGCCCCACTGAGATAATCCATCATATCGTCCATTCTGGGTAAGGAAAACCTGTATCGAATGGTGATTTCGTTAATAGCTCGTGAGTCCGTACACATTCGCCATTCTCCACCATTCTTGGGCACGAGTATCGTTGGCACCACACAAGGGCTCAAGCTTTCTCTGATCAGTCCCTTGTCTAGTAGCTCTTGCACCTGTTTGTGAATCTCTTCGTTGTCGTTTGGGCTCATTCGATACACCGCTTTATTTGGTAGGCTTGCTCCGGGTATGAAATCGATATGATTGTTGATGCTCCTCTTGGGAGGTAGCTTGTCCGGTAATTCATCAACTACAATGTCCTTGAAATCCTCTGTCATCTCCTGAATCTCCGCAGGCAATTTAGACATTTTTGTATGCAGCAATACAATCTTAGTTCTCCTCACGACAACATAATTCACTTCGTTCTCCTCAATCTATTTAATAAATTGTTTTCACCTACTAATAAGGCCTTTATTCCACTCGCTTTTGTTGTGTCCTCCTTTTTGATGGGTACAAGCATATGCTTGACTTCATCTTTCACAAATTTGTAACAATTCATCTTCCCATCGTGTACCACCTTCCGATCATACTTCCACGGTCTCACCAACAGTACGTGGCACACGTCCATTGGCATGATATCACAGACAACCTTGTCCTGGTACTTGCCAATGTGAAATTCAACCTCGCACTGTTCATCAACTAACAGCTGGTGGACTTTCTGCAACCATGAAACCTTGTAAGGTGTAGGGTTCTTAAGTCACCTCAATCCTAGCTTCTCCACCATCTCGGTGGCAACCAAGTTGTCTGTACTTCCACTGTCTATGATCAATTTACAGCACTTCCCATGTGATTTGCAAATTGTCTGGAACAGTGCCTTCCGTTGGGTTTGCTTGATAGTTTCCTTGGCTGGCTTCAATAGCACCTTATTCAGAACCAAAGCCTCTCCTATTTCTACCACATTTTCTACTTCCTGGGGCAGTGCCTCAGATTCCTCAGGCTGTGCAACAAATGTTCCCCTCTGGCCAGCTTGCTTTGCTTCCCGGCATTCGAAGGATCTGCACGCCCACTTATGGCACCTGTAGCATTGGAAGTTAGCTCCCCTTCCTCGGCCATTTCCTCTTCCCCACTAATATGGCCAACCTCCTCTCGTGCTATCTCCCTTCTCTGCTATTCCTAAAGCCCTAGAGCTGCTGCCCTCTTCACTGTTACTAGCAGTTCTCCCTCTGCCATAGGACTATCCTCGTCCTCTACCATTTCCCCATCCTCTCCTATTATTTTGTTTCCTGTTAATCTTTTATTCAGCCCTTACAACACTTTGAAAGGCTTCTTCTATGTTCCGCAGAGAAAGAATACTGATCTCATACAGTATTTCCAACCTCAAATCGTTCATGTATCGTGTTGTCTTCTCTGGAGTATCATCAGTATAACTAACTCTCAGGTTTACACGATAAAACTCTTCTGTGTATTCCTTTATGGTCATACCCTTTTGTCTTAGGTTTTTTACCCGCCGGTAAAGCTCAACCTGATAATATTTATGCAGGAATCTGCCTTTCAGCTTTACCACCATCCTTGGCCACTTCTTTATCGTTAGCTTGTTCATTCTCCTTCCATTTTCCTGGACACTATCCCACCATAAGGTGGTGTGTCCCTTTAATTTCGTTGTAGAAAATCTGACTCTTTTGTCCTCACTGATCTCTTCATTCTCAAAATACTTATCTAACTCGCTTATCTAGTCCAGCAGAACATCTGCAGACACACTGCCATCATAGTTAGGAATCTCCGGTTTGGGTTTGCTTCTCACTAGCAATACCGATCTCAACAGTTTAATCTCTGGGGCTTCTTCATCTAATCCGTCTGTAGCAGCTACTACCTCCTCCTCGCTGTCATCCCCAAGTTCTGGGTCTCTTCTCCTTCCTGCCTCCACTGCCTCTAAGCGAGTAGTAAGGGTCCTTATTTCTTCCCTCAAGCCCTCAGCGGCTGCTCTGTGCACACCTTTTCCACATCCTCATCTCTAAACCTCCATATCCCGATTCTTTCAATCTTCCTGCTCTGATACCACTTGATGGGTCCAACCCATGTAATTCTTCTCCCACAAATATCAATGCAGGAATTGCGTGGCAGTTAATAATGAACAACAAATTTTTTTTGGATATAAGTCAATTCGCTGGCGGTTGAATTTATTGATACTGGTTTAGTCCTTTGTACCTACACAGATGATTGGTACCTCTGCCCTCAGTTGCTTGCCAACTATCCTCCCTCGGATGTCTTGACCCACCTTGGTATGGGCGATGAATCCCTCACTTAGTCATTTGCTTGCACATTTCTTTTTGTTCTTGTATGCTCTGTGTTCTCGATGGTTTCTGGAGGTTTCGATCTGGGGTTCTGTTTTTCGTTCTCTGGCTCAGGATGTTACCCAAACGCCGCTCCTTCTCATCTGGTGATAACAATGTCGACTCGGTAAGGTCCTGTCTTCCCCTGGTCCGTTCTTGTTTTTGACTACTATATGTATGTCTATGGTCTGCGATTATGTCTCTGCGCTTATTGTAACAAGCGATATTGATGCCTGTGATTTCTTTTCCTCTGTCACTGGTTTCAGTTACTGGTTGGAGCTACTTTAGATGACAGTCTTCAGGGTTCTGTTCATCCCTCCTCATTTTCGGGCAGAATATGGTATCAACTTCCCCTGGCACCTTCGTCACTCACAAGGTATGTTTTTCCGGTTCCATGCTATCAGCATTTGCATTTCTTTCTCTCAGTTGGCTAATGTATCAAATCCTTTGTAAGAAGGGTGTTCTGGTGGAACTGATTTGGGCACGGCTTTCCAATATCAGGTAAATGCTTACGATTATTTGACGTTGCTTTGTTATATGCCTCGTCCCTCTTCGCTGTCTGTTTCTTATATTTGTAACACTGTTTGTGACTACAGGTATGGTTCCTCGAAAGGATTCGGGGCCTGGCGATTTGGTTGGCTACTCGAAATGATTCGAGGCCTGGCGGTTTGGTGGTTCCAGCTTGTCACGGGTATCAACGTTTCTATGCTTTGGTTGCTTTTTGTTCAACGTTTGGTTGGGGTTTGTCAAGTCTGTGTGTCAATGGCTTGTTGGGCTGCTGATAGTTACAGTCTCGACTGTAGAATTTACAGTTTCTCTTCCTTAGTTTGTTGTTTGTAATTGAGTTGAGGTTTTCTAAACCCGTGTGGTATCTTGCCCCAACTTGTCAAGGAATTTGGCCAGGATTTTGTAACTGTTGAACGATTTTGGTTTTGAACAATATATGTGAATGAATGCACAGGAAATTCTATTTTCTCTTCTATCTTAATTTAAACGCATGAAGCTATGAATATTTGTTTGTTGTACATCCCTGGCAATGCCTGTGATTAATTATTCACTTGTCATTTAGTTTGGGTCAGGTCTTTGTAATTCCACCTGTAGGTTACTTTGAAGACTGTAAGCTATCTTTCTCCACACATCTTGGGAGCTCCTTTGTGTTTTGTCCAGACTTTATTCTCTCGTTGGACCAGTGTAGTTCAATTCACATATAACCGTACACCTATAAATTATGTCATACACAGACCAACACTGTACATAAAAATGGGTGTTATATTGTATAAACAATTTGAACAATTCAGGAACGCCGGAGAGGCTAGAGTGCACATAATTTTGTAATAATCTCTTCTTTTCATTACCCAGAAAATTGAACCCCACGCTATGTTTTGTTCCTCTTTTAACAACTATTAGATAACTGTTAGTTTTTCCAACTGTTGTTGGTTATGTCTGGTTAGTTACATCAGTTTTGTTACAGAACTGTTTCTTTGTCATTCAGCATTATTACAAAGGCAAAATTAGTTGTTTAAAACACCGATTCTAATTAATTATAATTCCTACTGTTCCTAATTACTGTTCATTTACTTAACTTAGACAACTTAGTCAAATAAAAGTAAAAAAAAAACAAACACATTATCCCTTCAACAAATTTACTCCTCTGTCTCCTTCAGAGACCAAACAACCTTCCTTTTATCTCATCCTGTCAGCCGGATTCTCCTGCATCAAAACATGAATCCAAGATTCTAATTCGATTTATATAGATCTTTGTTGTTCTTTAACTGTTCGTGAATTTTATATTCTTAGTTTTGTACAGTTTAGAATGGTTGGAATTGAAAATTGTTGTGTTGCCATGAATCTGGGTTTCGCTTATTTTTCTTTTCCTTTTTAGTTACTCTACTCTATATTAATTCTGATTTGGAATCTACTCTGTTCTTTTGCAAAGTAATATCTGGCTCTTATCATTCATCATATTCGGATATTGGTTACATCAGTGTAGGCGGTATGGGGTTTCATACCCAAGTTGGGGTTTTTAGAGAAACTTCAGCAAAATTTATGGGGTTTATATGCAAGGTTATGGAAGCTACTTAATGAACCCTACTATGTTGACCCTGCGCTTCTCGGCTCTCCAAGGTTTAGACCGGGCTGACTAACCCACGGTTTTGGTTCTTACCTCAATTGAACGCTAACATTTTCTTCAAAATATTAGTCTGAAATCTTCACTTGTAGTTATGTTCTATTACGTGGTCAATAAAGAAATGGTTCTCTGATTCTATGCCATCATGATTCTGTTTTTTCCTTTTAAAGGAATTCCATTCCTACTTCTAAAACGATATGTGCTATTTGATTATACAGATAGAATGTTTCAAATTCATGAGTAATCACATATGCAAAATGTTCCAGTTTATAGATATTTTTATAGATTGGTTCTACAGTTAGAAAATTCCAATTCATGAATAATTTTCATATGAAAATCTTTTCTACAACTAGAATGTTCTAGTTTATAGATATTTTCCAGAAAATAGCTGCTACTGTAAAAGGGTCATTAATATTGATGGTTTCGATTGTTTGTTTCCCGATAGTTAATGAGTAAAGTAGTAAGTCTACTGTGAGCATGCCCAGTACCACTTCAGACTCAACGTACCACTAAATAATGTACATACACAATAAAACACACATCTAATTTTTTTTGCTTTATGCTTCAGAGTGCTTTTCAAGAAAATTCCACTCACCTGAAACATTGTAATTATAAAGCACTTCAAAGGTTGGGATCACCTCTGTTTTCCCACTGCTAGTCAACCACCTGTCCTTGAGATTCATCTTTCGGGATTGGAATCTTCCCCCTAGCTTACCTATAGGACCACAATCCTCTGCAAGTTGCTCGCACTCAGTGCATTGCTATCTGGTCATCACCAGACTCAGCCATTTCCCTTTTCATGTCTGTCATTCCTCTGCAAGTTGCTCGCACTCAGTGCATTGCTATCTGGTCATCACCAGACTCAGCCATTTCCCTTTTCATGTCTGTCATTACACCGCGGTTTTTCCTCCCCCCACTTCCTTTTCTGTGGAAGCCTTTTTCCAGTTAGGGGAGGTAGTTAGGGTTTTTATTTCTAGCAACTATCTTTTCCAACTTCCTTCCCTCAGAAGTTACCACATGTACTGATACTTAAATCATTTTTCATTTTCAATAATTAAAAATTTTATTCAATTAAAAGAGATAGATATCAAAATATTTTATTTATTACTTGAAGAGTGAAAATGAAATATCAAAGAATCAAGTAGAATGAAAGTGAAATATCAACCATGGAGTTAATTTTTGTGTTAATGCATTTTTAATTGTTTATTTATATGGTTATTTGATAACATACTTATACATACCTGTCATACTGAATCGTAGAATGAGCTTCTAGACATAACCAGAGTAGATCCATTTTACTACGGATCTACGAAGAGCCGAGAGGGATCAAATCTCAAACTTGAAAACAAAATTACAAGTAAATTAATCCCTTTTAGTGCTTGGTAAATATGTGATTAAGAGAAATCTGTAGTGATAAATTTCCATCTTTTAAATTGTATTTTTGGATATTTTATCATTATTAATATTTTATATTAAAAATTGAATGAGCCACATAGTGTTCCCTTATTAAGAAGTAACTACGTCATCATTTTACTTTTAATTACTTTTTCCTTTCGAGCTAAGGTTAACATGAATACACACACACACACACACACACACACATATATATATATAAACACACTTTATGTAGAGAGAAAAAGTTCAGGAGTTGTCTATAATGCGACTTTTTGGAGATTCCGGTGACGAAATCCGGCGGAAGAAATGAGGTTAAATCTTGATTTTTAAGCAGTTAAAATGGTTTTTTAACTGCATATTTG
>APFE030618835.1:384425-416074 GCA_000404065.3 Pinus taeda
TAATAATATCCATTTTTAAGGTCACAGCCAAGCCAGACACCAAATTGGTGTATGAGACCCCCTTGTGACTGTTAAGTCTACGAAGGCATACATACTCTACCCCCCTCTGGTTTTGAACTTGTGACCTCTTAGGAGGAAACACATGCTCTTAACCATTAGGCCCACTCAAACCGTATAAGAGCATGAGTTTAAGTGAGCTTAGTGATTAAGAGCATGAGTTTCCTTTTGAAAAATTACATGTACAAAACTAAAAAAATAAAATATATAGGTTATAAATTATTATTATACTCATTTAATTTAATTCTTTTTGTGTTTTTTTGCTAAAATTTAATTATTACCATTTAAAAAAAATAATTATATTAATTATTCTATAAACAATATATTTTTATTATATATATTATTATTAATAGTGAATTTACATAATTCAAACTTTACCATTCAAATTTATAATTCGAACCGATCATTCCGAAAAAACACCAAAACACATAAACAGTAGAATAAAACACAGCAAAACATATAACCAGTACAATAAAACTGAGTTCCGATGAATTTTGCGGAATCATGAAAAGGCGACATGGTCTCATTTCAAATGTGGACTCTGACTTTGTGTTGATTGATAAGCGCGTTTGAAAATAATGGTTATCATGAGCTGTCCCGCAACGGCCCAAGTTTCATCACGATCCTTATCCACCAACGACCTTTATTTCGCATAATTTTTGTTCACTTGTCCCGGTGATAGGATCCTATTCTTAAAAAAGAAAATCTATTTCAAGATGCTCCGCCCTGATCCTTGGCACTGATCCCAAGAACACGATAAACGCTTTAGAAAATGTAACACATGGAACGTACCGTAGTTGTTAGATGTGGCTCCTTCTCCGAGAAATCAATGGTTTAATTTATTCTTTAAGCAGGTCAATTAACCCCATGGTTGGGTTTAGCTGTCTACGGGTGGAAGTTCGATTCCCGAATCCCTTAAGACATTCGATCCATAAGAAATTTCTGTGGTTCCTCTTTGTTGCAGGGGTGAACATGGAGGGGAAGCAGGTGTTTGATTTGGCTAAAAGAGTGGCCACTGGAAGATGGTTTGTAGTATTCGTGTCGTTCCTTATTATGTCATTCGCTGGTGGAACTTACTTGTTTGGGCTTTACTCACAAGCAATAAAGACTTCCCTGGGCTATGATCAGAGCACACTCGATACCTTGGGATTTTTCAAAGATCTGGGTGCTAATGTTGGGATTGTTTCAGGTCTCATCAATGAAGTCTGTCCTACATGGGTTGTTCTTGGAGTTGGAGCCATCATGAATATCGTTGGGTATTCATTGGTTTGGTTGTCTGTCACGCGACGAATTACCAAGCCGAAGTTATGGCAGATGTATCTGTATATGGCCGTTGGAGCTAATTCTCAGACATTTGCCAGCACAGGATCTCTGGTTACCTGTGTTAAGAATTTCCCTCAGAGCCGAGGAGTTGTGTTGGGGATTCTGAAAGGATTTGCGGGTTTGAGTGGAGCAATTTTCACTCAGATTTATCATGCAGTCTATGGGAGTAGTGCCAGTGGATCTGCTGGTGTGATTCTGCTTCTTGGCTACTTGCCCACTGCTGTTTCTCTCATTGTCATGTTTATAGTTCGTCCTACAAAAGAGGTCACGGAAGAAAATGAGCTGAAGCGATTCTACCATTTTCTCTACATAGGTCTAGGTTTAGCGGGGTTTCTGATGGTTCTCATCGTAGTTGAGCATTTGCAAAAGAATTTCCCAAATGCAGGCTACAGAATTGTTGTTGCAGTAATCGTGGTTTTCCTTTCGCTTCCTCTTGTAGTGATTGCTAAGGCAGAGATGGACAAAAAGAAGCAGCAACAGATTTCCATCGAAAGCTCAACCTCAACCGTTGAAATTGAAGCTGCCGATCATGCCAAAATCAGTGCGTTTACAACAGAAGCTGAAGAGAAGAAAAATCCCCAACATTACCGAGACAGCAATGAAGGAAAATCGATGAGCAGCAGCACAGAGTACATTACTAATCATAGCAATGAACTAAGAGTGAGAGCTTCTGTTGTATCCCGTATTGTGAATTTTTTCAAAAGCCCTAAAAGAGGAGACGACTTCACAATTCCTCAAGCTCTAGTAAGTATCGATATGCTGATCCTGTTTGTAGCCACTACTTGTGGGTTTGGATCAACTCTGACAGCCATTGATAATATGGGACAGATTGGGAAAGCTCTTGGATATAACGACACGAATATAAGCACCTTTGTTGGGCTTATAAGCATATGGAATTTTCTAGGTCGTGTTGTTGCTGGCTTTTTATCAGAAATCCTTCTTCAGAAGTATAGATTTCCCAGGCCCCTGATGTTGACCATAGTTATGTTTATTGCTTGCATTGGGCATATTTTTATAGCCTTTGCTCTTCCGGGTTCACTGTACTTAGCATCCATTATAATTGGACTGTGTTTTGGAGCTCAATTGCCTGTAGTGTTTGCTGTGATCTCAGAGTTATTTGGTCTCAAGTACTATGCCACTCTGTATAATTTTGGAGCTGTTGCAAGCCCCTTGGGATCTTATCTTTTGTCTGTGAAAGTTGTGGGAAATTTATACGACCAAGAGACAAGAAAGCAGTGCACTGCTCTGGGGACTTGTTCGGCTCAGAGCGCTGTTACTTGCATTGGGCATAAATGTTTTCGGCTTTCGTTTATCATCATGACCCTCGTGACCATTTTTGGAGGTCTGATTTCGCTCGTTCTTGTCTTGAGAACGAGGCAGTTCTATCGAGGTGATATTTATGCCAAGTTTAAAAAGCTAGAGGACACATCATCCCAAATTATTAAGAAAGCGGATCACGATACTGAGAGGACAAATGTGTAGATGGTCAATACTGAAATTCAGTGAGCAGCAATAGATCTAATTAAGGGTATAAAAATTATGAATGATTCCTTTTACCATGTTCAAATATAGATTAGTAGTCATGGAAGGAAACTGCACAATAGAGTTGTGGTTTTGGAAATTAATTTGACTGATTGAATCGTTTGAAACTACAATAGGTGTATCAATCTTAGCAAGAGATATATGACTAACTCTTTTTAAATTAGGCTTAATATAATTTGTGATAAATCATAAACTACCTGGTAGTTATTTGATGCAAGGGCTTAAACCTCTCTCCAAATGGAATTTGATTTCCGAAAGCTTTTGGAAGGAGCATTGTATTATTTGAGAGAGCACACAATTTCTTCTTATTATATGTAATTTTAAGACATTTGAAGCCTCCACGAGGCATGAGGTGGTAGAGGACGAGATTCCTCATTCTTTTAGGGTTTGTTCTTTTTGTTTTCTAAGTTGCTTATAAATGTATTAGGCCAGTGGCCAACCTAATGTAAATAGGCCTAAAGCGGTGGCCAATACTATGTGGAATCAGGTTGAAGGAGGTGTTCAAACCTTAAGAGGGTGAGATATGTAATTGCGCATTTTTTATATAACTATCGATGTGTGTTGAATATGCATATTCTTGTTTTGTGTCCACGGTCCATGTTTGATTGTTGTGTTTATCATGTCATGTTTGCAATTATGAATGTTGATCATACAAGCCCAAATATGTGGGCGACAAGAGCCCTTCAAAAACAATGGTAACCAGTTGAAGGTAGTGTAGAGGCAGTAACGTGTAAGAGCCTGATTCATGAATCTCATTGCAAAGGGGAAATGGACCCATGTCGTAATTATGCCAGAATTTTGATAGATTACAAAGCAATGAAACTGTGTTCGAGGCAGAGAAAATGAGGACAGTACCAAAGATGTTCAAAGTGAGACACACATACTCGAATCTTTGGCCTTGAAACGAACAAATCATGGGGAAAGGGGCTAAACCCCGAATGATTTGGGCCATGAATGGATGTGGGGAAGGCCAAACAGCGAATGAGTTTGCGCCCCCAAATTCTTGTGACAGTGTGGGTAATAGCCGCGGTTACTTGGAGAGAAAAATGTTGAGGGTTTAAGTGATTTGGTTGAGTTGGTGGCCCTTTACATCATTGTTCTTTGGGGGATTTAGAGTGGAAACTACATTGCTACAAAAGGCCGATAGAGCTAAGTTTTGTGGGCCCATAACCAACAGGTTTAAGAGATTGAACTCTTAGTGGTCATATTTGAGGGACCCCCCATAAACACTTTTCATCATTACTAGAAGTGATTAAGTCTAACACTCCCTTCTATGACCACTGCTTCCTATTGGCCTATAGTCTAAGTTAGGCTTACAACACCTAAGTTTTGCATATGAAACTCAAATACATCTTTTGTCAATGGCTTTACAGATACGTCAGTCAATTGTTCTTTTGATTTACAAGAGTCTACATGAATTTCTCCATTGTTTACAAGCTCTCTAATCAAATGATATTTTGTGTTCGCCTCTCCAATGAAAAGCATGATTATTTGACAAATCTAATGTTGAGTTGTCGTCACAATATATTGTAGTTAGTTCCCCTTATTCTTGTTGTCGATGATGTTAATTTTTAGGGCTTCATTTTCCTCTATTGTAGATAATTGCATTTTCAAACTTATTCGACATTTCATATAACATTCACCCCATACATTATTTCATCATTAGAAATTATGTAGAGAGAAAAATAACATCAGTAATGTAGCAGAACAATAAAGAACAAAACAAGAAAATCATACACAATAGAGACATCGAGATTTAGGTCGAGACTAGGGAAAAAATCCACAAGGGTGAAAACCCAACCAAATTCTTTTTCTAGTATATAGTCATCAAATATTCAGTTGAGATACAAAGTACGATAATCGTTAGGCATCATCATCAATCACATCAAGCCTTTGGAGAGAACCCAAGCCAATTCACAACTTTGTTTGTGAACTAAACGATTTGATCTCTAGAGAGTTGTTGCCATACCATTGGCAAGGAACATCATAAGTGTCAAGACATCATCAAAGGAACACACAATACATCAAAGGTGCACTACCATATATCATAGAGTGACTGCCATCACTGCCATCTTGTATTATAGTTATTGTCATATCCAAGATACTACCATGTAGAATCACTGCCACCATATATCATAGTCAGTGCCTTATAGATCACATTCATCATAATATCATTGTCAAATCAAGATCATTGTTCTACAATTAGACTATTGTAATAATCATGTATCAAGATAATATGGACACTATCATCATGTCATAAGAGTCAAATGTATGATTACTACCATACAGACAAGGTTAACCTATGCCATACTTAAAGATATGTGACATATCATAGAGACATCAATAGATCGAACCATTGTAATCAATCCACTGACACAAGTATGACAAATGTTTAGTCCAAAAGACGAGCTTGATTTCATTGTGTAGATAAATGTGATGCCACTATAACATGAGTGATGTTAGAGTTGAACCATGAGCCAAAATATAAATGTATTGTCACTGTAATTGAATATTGGCCTTTGTGTAGAATACAAGCCTTTGGCTATTATGAGTAGGCTTGTCTATTATGAGTGAGAGATACTTGTTCCTATAAATGTAAATTCTCTTTGGGGCACGACAATTTTCCTTAGGGCAGTAGGGTTTCCCTTTGGAAAAAATTATCGAGAAGCTGCCCAAATTTTAACACTCACCCAATACTTTATGTCACTGAACTACTTAACAAAGATAATGTTGTTGCTTATACATTATTTTATTCAACTGATGAGGTTGTCACAAAGGCTTATTTCATGGATGCCCATGAAATTATATCCAAATTAGGATTAAAAAACATATCCCAAGGTTTCGTTTCTATCATCCATGCTACCTACAAAATAATTATTCGTATATCTAACTAAAATATCACTATTAGTGTTCACGTATAATATGTCATAACTCATTGATTTAGCAACATATCTCACTAAGTGTGAATCGTTGGTAGACTCTATGAACCTAGAAATCAGACTAAAAACATACATAATGTCTGGTCTAGTGGCAGTGAGATACATAAGACTACCAAGAAATCTATTGCATAGAGTTGGATTTGCATTCAATCACATATTTGATTTTCTTATAGTTATTTCTATTACAATTGGAGTTAGTGTTGATTTACAATTCATCATCTTGAACCTTTTCAACACACCCATGGAATACATTTGTTTAAAAGGTTCAAGATGATGAATTATAAATCAACACTAACTCTTCAAAACAAAAATTCCTTAATTTGATCAAATGACTTAAATACCAAGAAATAATTTAATCAATTTCAAATTTTTCATTTCAAATTACTTCTTCATTGTTGATTTAAACTTGTATATTAATCGACTCTCTATGAAGATCATATCATCAACATACAGTAGTAGCCTTGGGTTAAAAGTTCATGTATAAAGTTAATAATAGAAAAATAAGACCAAGGTGATGGGACATATATTCCAAGATGAATGTTGGGCAAAACATCTTGGTGGGTGTCCGTTTGGTTTATTATTGCTAAGGAAATTGGAAAAGGCATTGGCAAAGAGGCATTAATTGGAATTGTATTTATGAAAATAAAGGAAAATAGGAGAAAAGGGAGATGAAAGGTCACATGGTTGCATGAGAAGAAAATTGGAGAAAATAGAGCCTCAATAACAAAAAGGCTTGTGAGGATAATATCAAAACCTTTCGTTAGTTTTATCTTGGAGCTCTCTATTCTCTCATACCATTGCACACTAGGAGAATTCTTGGAGCAAACTAGCATTAAAGAAGGAAAGCAAAGGAAGGAAAAGGAAGAACAAGGAAAGCAAGGAACAAGCAAGGAACAGTTTGATCAAGCAACTTCAACAGGAACACTTGTAGGTAATAAGTTCCATGTATGATTTCCTAGCTAGTTTATGAATTCATGGTACATGCATGTTTGTATTTCATTCTCTTGTTATCATTGGCATGGGTTTTCCCAGGTGTGGAAGTGGTTTTATTCTTTGCCTTTGCATTTCTAGATAGTCATGGTCTTATGGGGTTCTTTCATTTGATTGATATTTGGATTTTTAGATGCTTTTAGAACTAGGTGAGGTGGTCTCAATAAAAATCCAAATTGCCTAGGAATCCCTTGAATGGGTTTTGTGGGATTATGATAAAGCCTGATGGTGGAGAAGAGAAAATTCCTCAAGGTTGGTGAAGAAATTCTAAGGCATCCAAGCTTATTTTGGGCCTAGTGATCCCTTGACCAATTTTGGTTAGATTTTAGTAAAACCTAGTTCTTTATGTGTTTGTTTGGGCCTAAGAATCCCTTGACCGATTTTGAGGGATTGTGGTAAAGCCTGGTTGTTTATGTGCTTGATTCAGGCCTAAGAATCCATAACCTATTTTAGTTGGATTATGATAAATCCTGAGGGTGGAGGTCATTTAATATCTGGGTAGCTCTGGTTGTTTTTGTTTTGATTTTCATATTCATGCTTGGAATATGTCATGGGGCTGATTAGGTAAAAAAAATATTTGGTTCAACCCAACCTATGGTTGGGTGGGAAGTTTTTGAGAGTGATGGAGAAGTGCAGAAGCATGGTGGTCGCTCGCAGGGTCTTTGATCAAATGCCCAAGCGCGATGTGTGTTCATGGACTGTGATGACTGGATCTTATGCAAAGAATGGCCCTCCCCAGGAGGCCCTGTATCTTTTCCACCAGATGATGGGAACAAGCATCCAGCAAAATCACTTCAACTTCGCCAGTGTTCTTCCGGCATGTTCTGGCCTGCCATCTCTGCAATTTGGTTTGGAGACCCATGGCCGAATCAGAAGGAGAGGATATAAGCTTCTTGCTGTTGTGGCGAATGCCCTTCTGCATATGTATACAAAATGTGGGAGGGCAAAGATTTCACGCGAATTGTTTGACGAAATGCCGGAACGAGATGTCATATCCTGGACGGTTATGTGGTCTGGATATGCGTAGAATGGGTTTATAGATGAAGCTCTGAAGCTCTTTAATGAAATTCCTGAGAAGGATGTGGTCTCGTGGAATGCAATGATTACGGGGTTCGAGCGGAGTGGACGCGCTAATGAGGCCCGGAAACCATTTGTGGAAATGCCCCGGCGGGACATAGCCTCATGGAATGCAATGATTGAGGGGTTTACACAGGCCGGGCTTGTTGATGAGGCCCTAAGACTTTTTTGGGAAACATCGCAGCACGATGCATTCACGTGGAATACTATGACTGCAGGGTCTGCACAGAATGGGCGTGTGGACAAGGCTGTCGGATTCTCTGGAAAAATGGCTAGCAGGGATGATCCTATTAATCTCTAGCAAGTGAGTTTTCAGATTCAAATAATTCTTCTGACAGGCAAAACCCTGCTCCTTGGGGTCCAGCCATCTTTCATAGTGCGCCATCTCTCAAAGATTCTCGAACAGATGTTGGGGATCCCTTCCTCCCTTCTGCGACTCCTCTTTGTAGGTAAGCAACTTGATAACAATCTACCTCTTTCCTTTTATAATATTGAAAGAAATGCCACAATGACCCTATCACTTCGACTAAGGGGAGGTGTAGTTGGGCAATCCTCTGCCTCCAAGGGTTTCTCCTACAAAGATGTCGTACATGCACAGCCTACCAAGAAATCTGCCCAATTTGCCGAGGCTCCAAAACCTTTCTTGGTGGACAAAATGGAGGAAACCCCTGTCATTGAAATCAATCATCCATCTCTAGATGATCAATACCATACATTTACAGAAACAATCCTCATTTGCAGATTTAATGGCCTATGGCCCCACACTGTTGATGTATACCAGTGGATCGATTCTAATTGGACCAACAACTGCAAAGTCTTCTTCTGCTCAAAAGGCTTCTTTATTGTAGCCTTTGCCTTCAATGAAGATTACCAGAAAGCCTTAACGAGGGGCCCCTGGTTCTGGGGTTCAGTTGGACTTTTCCTCTGCTCCTGGTTCCCAGACTTTGACCCCTCCACTGCGGTCATCTCCGAGCTCCCTATCTGGGTCAGGCTTCCAAATCTCCCTGTGCATCTATGGCATTTTGCTATCTTTCAAGGAATCGGGAACACCCTAGGCCACTTCCTAGCAACAGATACTTCAAGGCGGGAGAAAGGAATTTATACCTACAACAGAATTTGTGCAAAAATAGACATTAGTAAAGGGCTGCCAGATCAGATCATCCTCAAAGTCGGGGACTTCCATTGGACGCAAACTTTGGACTATGAGAATACAGCCTTCAGGTGTCGCCACTGCCATCAAATGGGGCATCTCTAGAACTCATGTGTAGCGTTCCTTGACAAAAAGAATAATTCACTCACAAATCCAAATCCAAGAGTTGGAAACCTTGTGATAGACCCCCTATGGATGACATAGAGTCCTTTAGCTCTGATGAGGAGGACATTGAAGTGGAAGAGGACAATTTGGAGCAACCGAAGGACTTTCCCTCAGCCTGCGTCAAGGATCCTTTTACGCCTTCTGTTCTCGCAGAAACGTACTCAGGAGTCCTCGCTTTCTGATTCAGACAAGGAGTCTCCTCCTTTAGCTCATATCAGTCTGCAAGTAGTTCCGGTCCAGCCAGATCAAATTGGTTGGGTCAATGTCTGTAAAAAGAAAGGAAAAAAATGTAGATTGGAAAATTCTGCCCATGCTGGGTAGACTCCCTGGACCAGCTCGTTTATTCTGTCCTATCTGTTATCTTTTGCTTATGTCGTGATTGCTCTGTGGGACCAAGGTTGATTTCATATCATTTGCGGCTCCCTTGTTCCTTAGCTTCCCTTCTCTGAAAGCTCTGTTTGTACCATATGTCTTTTATTAATAGAATTAGTCTTAATCGAGAAAAAAAAAACCTATGGTTGGGTGGTACGTGGAAGTCCTTGGCTTGGTTGAATTTTCATATGTTAATAAGAGCTCTTTCCTCTTGTGTCTCATGAGTAGTTGTACTTGTTATTATGTGCCCTTGATGGTTGTTCTATCATGGTTATTATTATGGTTATATTCTAGTCATAAGCATGGTTTCATAACAGGTTCTAGTTATGGCTCTTAATAGGTTGATTCGTTATTGAATAGTTAATGAATGCATGAGCTAAAAAATGTTATTGCATCTATTATGAGAGGGAATTAGACCTTCTTGATGATTCCTAGATAAGTATCAAACCCATATGTTCAGATATGAATTCATCGCATGTAGATTATATGTTCTCAATATGTTTGATGAAATACCTATTATGATATAGGTAGTATAGGTTAATTTCTTCCTTCAAATTTGTATATATAGCATTCTTGTCATGTCATTATTGATTCTAAGCAGCTATAGGAAGTTTTGGGTAGTGTTCTGGAGGAATACCTAGAATCGAGGCTTAGAATCTTGGACCACATGCTTGTAATTGGAAAGATTGGGTTGCAACTGCATGGAAGTAGGCTTGTGCATGCAGTTGAAGAATTCTCACCACATGAATGACTTGTTGTGGGTGTAGTTGGGGGTCCAGGGTAGAGAAAGAGAGGTATATATTAGGGTTTTTCCACCTGGGATTGTTTTTTATCCCTCGAGTGTCCTATAGAACCTGTAGGATGTTCTAAAAGGCTAGGTTGTTATCATCTATCGGCCCCACTTCCCTAATGGGGCCTAGGAGGTTGGCTCATGTCATAGTAACTCTTTTTCTAATGCTTACCCTGGTAGGTATGAAAAATTGGGTAAATGTGGGAGGCTTGGTTATAGGGTGGTATCATAGTGAGTTTCCATTCTCTTTGGGTGATATCTGATACCATAGGGTGGTATCAGAGCGGGTTTTCATTCTCTTTGGGTGATATGCTAGATGCATGTAGTTATGCTTGCATTTTTATCCTTATTGTTATGCATGTAGTATAGTGGCTATGATTATCATGTATCTAGTCGGTTTTATAGTTTGGGACATCATGCATGCTAATTGGATGGTGACTGAGATGATGTTGATATATAGATATGATTATATATATACACATATATTGTGCTAATCTAGTCTAATTTTACAGATGAGATAGCCTCTCCTTAACTTCACTAAGGTATGTTGATTATGGTTCTATTAGGTTATCTGACATGGTATGTTTATAGAATGAATAGGAACAGAGATGGCTATCAAAATGGTGGATTATAGCTCATGAGACTCCCTTTATATATTAGATGAGCATCCAAGAGATGAGTACTCTGCATACATAATAGACACATTGAGAAGTTTAAAGGAATAAACCTGAAGTTTCAAAGAAGATAATGACAAGGTCTAGTCATAAGAAAGACTTGTCAAGGAATAAAACAAACAAGGAGATTTTAACGCAGTTATCCTTAAGAGTTTATAAGATTTGCAAAGATATGGACAACAATAGTTTAGTTATGTATAGGAGGACATGACTAATGGGGCATATGGAAGTAGTTCTCACTGTGGGCATAGGTTGAATAGAGATGGCATGGTCATAGATGTCAGGTTCTTAGATAGACCTGCTAGGAGAGGAAGTGGACATGAGTTATATTCTAGTTCTAGTTCAAACAGGTATAATGGTCATCATTGTTATCATCCTTACAAGAGGAGTGGTAGCTGACATTTTCCTAATGAGTTCAAGATATCCAAGACACCTACATTTGATAGAGAGTTGAAGAAGTCAGAATATGCAGATGCATGGTTAATTAGCATGAAGAAGTTTTTCGAGCTACATGAGTATACATAGAACATGAATGAAATGATAGATATTCTTAGTCTTAAATGGAAAGCATACATCTTGTGGGAATGTGAATCATGTCAGAGACATCAGGACAAAAGAGATGAGTTGGCATGAATTCAAGAGACTCTTTAGGAAGAAATATTTGTGAGAGAGATACTATGATAGAAAGGCCAAGGTGTTCTATGAGCTGAGGATGGGATTGATGATCGATGAATATTGCATGACAAAGTTCCTGGAGTCATTGAGGTATGTGTTGTATATTAAGGATGAGAAAACCAAAGTTCAAAGATTTATAGGTGGATTACCATTAGCATTTAAGGATCAGATTGAGTATGATGAGCGTTGGTCATTGTAAGAAGTCATTGGAAATTTGAAGAACTCTTATAAGAAATTGAAGCATAGTACTAAATCTAAGGTTGGAAATGGAATAACAAAGCTAAAGGTGGCCACCAAAGTGAAAATGACATCAAAATATAGGTGAGAAAGAGAATGTGACTCCTTACAAGAAGTTTAATGTAGTTTAGAAGGGACATGGATTGCAGCCTAAAGAGCAGCAAAAGAGAGATGATGGTAGGAGATAGTCATGGTGTTGGATATGTGCCAAGGAGCATCTGAAGAAGCTTTTTTCATCGTATCAGGGTGGTAGGCATCATATCTATAGTGCATAAGAAGCACAGATAGTTGGGGATGTCGGGCACAACATTCCTTGGATCTATGAAGAATTGGATAACGGACATGAAAATCACCAAACATATATTATTAAAATGGAAGGTAAGCTCTGTGATCAAGTTGTTTCTATTCTCATTGGTCCTAGAATTAATTATAGTTATTTTAATCCTGACCTAGGTGATAAGTGTGGTTTTCGAAAAGAAATGTGTGAAACGTCTTGGTTGGTGAAATTGGCTATATGTACTAAGAAAATAGTTCATCATTAGGAAGGAAATTATGCATTTGACCTGAATGGTATGTTTACATCAACGCATATGAATATCCTTCCATCGAGTTTGTATAGTATGCTTCTGGGTATGGATTGATTGAACGTTCACATGTCTAAGGTGGATTGTTATGAAATATTTATGAAGTGCTTGGATGACACTAGAGAAAAGAGAATCTAACAAGTTAAGAAGAAGTCAACATCGATGAGAATGGTTACAGATATGTAGGCTAAGCGTAGTTGTAGGAAATGGTGTGTATTGTTTTCATTGCATGTTTCCAATGATAAAGGTATGGATGTTGAGGATGCAGAAGTCTTGAAGAGGTACTCGATTTTACAACGTTCTAGGATGTATTTCTAGTAGGGATTTCAAAGTTGCCTCCTCGTAGGGATGTGTATTTTCTATTGAGTTGGTACTGGAGTAGCACTAGCATCAAAAGAACCTTACTGGATGAGCACTCAAGAGCTTGTGGAATTGATGTTGCAGTTGAAGGAAATGATTTTGAAGGGATACATTAGGCTAAGTTTTTCACCTTGGGTTGCAACAATATTGTTTGTGAAGAAGAAGGATGGTACTCTTAGGTTACACATTGATTACAGGTAGTTGAAGAAGGTGACAATTAAGAATATTTACCCTTTTCCAAGGATTGATGACTTTTTGGACCAGTTGAAGGGAGCAATACTATTATTGAAGATTGATTTGAGATTAGGATATCATCAGGTATGCATCAAAGAAGAGGGAATTTACAAGATTTCTTTCTGGACCAGGTATGGTCCTTATGAGTTCGTTATAGTTCCTTCTGGTTTGACTAATTCTCCAACTAATTTCATGTCTTTGATGAATAATGTGTTGCGTCCTTATCTTGACAATTTTGTGATTGTATTCATTGATGATATATTGATATATTCTAAGAATAAGGAAGATCATGTTGAACACTTAGCAACAATATTGAGATTACTAAGAAAGCATCAGTTATATTCCAAGCTTAGTAAATGTAGTATATTTCAGACATAGGCACATTACTTGAAAGGATTTTTGGGTCTCACAGGCTACTATCGCAAATTTGTCCACAATTATGGTTGCATAGCTAGACCCCTTACTCACCTTCTAAAAAAAAATTCATTTCTCTGGAATGATGAAGCACAATAGGCATTTGTAGCTCTCAAACATGCCATGTGTTCCACTCTCGTATTAGCACTACCCGACTTCACCAAATATTTTGTGATTGAATGTGATACTTCAAGTACAGGTATTGGGGCTATCTTAATTCAAGAAGGTTGACCCTTGGCCTTCACTAGCCAACAACTAAGTGGGACAAATCTAGGACAATCTACCTATGAGAAGGAGATGATGGCCATCTTACATGCAGTTGATGCCTGACAACCATACTTATTGGGATGGCATTTCCAAATCCGCACAGACCATCAAAGCCTTAAATATTTTTTGGAGCAACGCCTATCCTTGCCACAACAAAATAAATAGCTCACCAAAATGTTGGGATATGATTATGAGATAATTTACAAGAAAGGGCGCGAAAATGTCATAGCAGATGCATTATCACGCCAATTTGAGGAGAAAAGCACTCTGCTCGCAATATCCCTTCCCATTCTAGAATGGATTGAAGAATCTTGCAAGGAATGGTTTTCACATCCTTTGCTCTCCCAACTCATTAATAAATTGTAGGCAGATCCAAATCCACAACGGGCTACTCTTGGCAGGATGAGATTCTTCGCTACAAGGAGAAAGTCGTGATATCACCAACATCCACCTTCAAAAGTCGCATTTTCACAAAGTTGCACTCATCTCCCACTGCAGGCCATTCAGGCTTTCATAAGACTTATGCTCACACTCAACATTCCTTCTTTTAGACAGGCATGAAAAAGGACATTCTTACTTTTGTAGCTGAGTGCAACGTATGTCAGTGTCACAAAGGAGAAATAGTCAAATCCCCAGGCACATTATAGCCATTTCCCGTCTCGGCCTCAATCTGGATGGAGGCTTCTATGGACTTCATTACAGGTCTTCCGAAATCAGGCAACGAGTTAGTCATCATGGTGGTTGTGGACAGACTTTCTAAGTATGCTCGTTTTTGTGCCCTACCCCACCCTTTTACACCGACTTTGGTAGCTTAATCTTTCATGAACCAGATCTTCAAATTGCATGGCATGCCCACTTCCATTGTGTCTGATCGTGACCCGATATTCACCATTAACTTTTGGCAGGAACTCTTCAGGCTACAAGGTACCCAACTACAACTCAGTACTTCCTATCATCCCCAAACTGATGGTCAAACTGAAGCAGTGAACAAATGTTTGGAGACCTACCTTAGGTGTTTCACTTCAAAAAAGCAACATCTATGGGTATAGTGGTTACGTCTAGCCGAATGGTGGTATAACACAAAATATCATGCCACCACCAAAATAACTCCCTATGAAGAAGTTTATGTTCAACTCCCTCCTTCCTCTACTTCTTGTATCATGGGATGCTCGAAGGTACAAGCAGTGGATCAACTCCTACAGAGCTGCACAACCATGCTCGCCCACCTCAGAGAGAACTCCATCAACCTCAAAACTGCACGAAGAAACAAGGAAATCAACAACATTCAGAATGCCAATTTCAAGAAGGGGATCAGGTATTTTTGAGGTTGCAACCATATAAGCAAACCGCACTCAAAGACAAGGGTTGTCAGAAATTATCTCCAAAATTCTAGGGACTGTATCAAGTACTTTAGCGCATCGGAGAAGTCGCCTACAAGCTGGATTTTCCACCCACTTCAAAAATCCATTTAGTCTTCCATGTCTCATGCCTCAAGAAAGTGATTGGGAACCATTGCCAAATTCAAACTAGTCTACCAGAATTGGATGAAGAAGGTTCAATCTATCTCCAACTTGAATAGATTCTTGACACGTGAGAACAACACCTGCATGGCCTCACAATCAAGGAAGTCCTCATCAAGTGGAAAAAAAAATCTTCGGAAGATGTGACTTGGAAACCAGGCACTATCCCTCAGTTGTTTCCACATCTTTAGCCTTGAGAACAAGGCTATTCTTATGGGGGAGGGCATGTTAGGGTCCAACTGTAACCCCCTTGTTTATGTAATAGGGTCAAGTCATAGTTATAGTTAAGCAAAGGGTCAATAAAACCCATATTAATAATTGTAAGTGGTTGACCTGCATTTAAAGAAGGGACCACAGTTAGTTGCAAATGAGCCATGGTATTAGATGGATGGTATTAATAAGAACCATGGTATTGACTCATGGTATTGCATGTATGAATCCTATATAAAGGATAGGGTCTCCCCTCAAGGAGCATTGTGTCTTATTTTGTAATTGAGCCCAACTCTATTGGAGGTTGCCCCCTTGAAGAGGCAAGTGAACATTGCTTTCCTTTCCAAATAATAAAATACTTACTGTTATCTCTTATTGTTCTGTGTTTTGGGTATATTTCTTCGCATATTTGGGATTCTGGTATCTTCTTGTAGGTCAAGAGCATAACAATCAATGTCTTTTTGTAAGGAAAGCAACAAATGGGTAGCACCAAAAACGTTCTTGCATGGCAGAAGAGGATTGATTTACTTCTCAAAGAGAATAAACTTCTCGAACATGTTGAAGGGAATATCACTATCCCTACTAAGTAACAAACCCAAGCCTTATTCAATTATAATAAGGATGATACAAGAGCTCAAAGGATTCTAATGAAATCTATCAAGGACTCTCTCATTCCTTATGTCTCCAAATTTGAGACATCAAAATAAATTTATGATAAGATGGAGAAGTGATATATTTATGGAATGAATTTTACAATATGAAGACCAGTGAGGGATCAACTTCAAGAGCTAGGAGAATTCATGTCCAACAAAGAAATGAAAAATGTAGTAGTCAATGCTCTACCTGAGGACTAGGGTAACTTAACATCAAGCATATACGCCAAGAAGGAAGCTACCACACTCAGTGAAATTTGGTCTCTATGAAATCATAGGAAACCATAATTAAAGAAAAAAATATGTGTGACCAGAGGAGCAAGCATTTGCTACCATGGCCAAGAGAAAGGGGAGATTTGGGAAATTTGGTGCGTGAAAAGAAACAACAAACACATGTCGAAAACCCAATGTTTTGGATGCCAAGAATATGGATACTACAAATGGAATTTTCCTAACCTTAAGAAGGACAACAATGAAAAGAGAAAAGGAGAAGATGCTAATATGACTCAAGAAATAATAGAAGAAGACAACAAGAAAAATGAGTAATATCCTTTGGATCTCTCTATGACTAAGGAAACCTTGTATCTTAAGTCTTCTTTAAATGTTTTGATTAGGATCGGAGCATGTAGGAATAAAATAAAAATTGCATGGTCAGAAACATCTTCTATAATCTAGAATCATGAAGTACATAGAGTTTTAAATACTCATGTAGAAGTAGTATTTAATAATGAGAACAACATGCATGGTTATATATAGCTAAAGATATTCTTGTAGAAGGAGCATACCTAGTATAGGAACTCATCCATGATGAAATACATTTGATAATGATTAAGAATCTTAGAAGACCTCCATCATCAAAAGAAAAGAAACATTTGCAAGGCAAGGATCCTTAAGATCCTATGATGGAATCTTCGAAAGAAGGTTCATGAACGAAATCAAATGTCTGATTGGGAATCCCATTTATTTGATTCAAGAAAAGCATGATATGAAGGTAGGCTAAGATGAAGCAAGAAGGGCCACACCAAGGACATCCAAATGAAGCTAAGATTATTAAGTGTGAATCAAGATGAGGTATGTATGCATCAAAGTTTAGTCATGTTATCATATGTATATTATTGAGTCATGGGAATAGTTTGTTGGAAATAACACTGAGAGGGGGGGTGAATCAGTATTATCAAGTCAAATAATCCTTTTCAAAAACCAAATTGTATACGCTACTTCAGTTAATTCAACCCGCGTATATACGCAACTATTCAAAAGTAAAACCGCGTATATAGAGAAAACTTTTAATTTACTTAAACTTTGAGATGATGTTTGTTAATCTGAGATGCAGCATCAAATAACCAGTAACCAGAGAGAGTAAAACAGAGCAGAAAGACAATCACACACAAGAACACCAGATATAAGGTGGAAACCCAATGTGGGTGAAAACCACCTGCTGCAATTCGTCTCTATGTTTCTTTAATTAGAAACTTCTGTTTACAATGTACTGGTGCAGTCCTTTACCAGTACGCAAGCTGCAACCTGCAGAGAGCTACAACTCTCTCTCGTTTTCCAGCTTCTCCTGGAAGGGAGCTACATCCCCCTTTAGCTCTTGTACTAGCCAAGCTACTAGTACGTAGGTGCTGACCTACAGAAGGCTACAACCTTCTCTTTCTTCCAAGGACCATGTTTCATCAATTTTCAGACTGGATCCATGAACATCAAACAATCATCAAGAATCAACCAATCTCCTTTTCACAAATTAGATCTGAATCAAGTAGATATTCTTCTTACAGCTGTACCCACAACACAGTACCAGAAACCATACACTAAAACAAAACCCAGAACATAGCAGCAATAGTCAGAAGCAGCTAGATCGCAACTTAGATTATATACGCTATTTCAACAGCCTGAAACTAGCGTGCATACACTTCTGCGTATGGAACAACCTGCGTATACGCCCCTTTACTTCACTGAAACTGCGTGTATACGCGTCTTCGCCTTATTGAACCTACGTACATATCTTTACGAAGGATAATTCACTCTTTCAACTATTCAATCATTAGTTAACCCAAATTACCAGATAGATCAAGCAAGCTTCATATCTAGCATATCAAAATCATACAAAGATACTATCATTCAAGCTTAAAGATTATGACCCATGAATAGAACTTATCCTTCCTTGTGCACTAAGGTTCCTCCTTCATTCAGATCCAGATCTGCATCACAACCCAGTTACCAGCTCTAACACTTTATCAGATCTTCAATAATAATCCAGATGATCATTTGCCACATGATCTCCTTCCTCTTTTATAGTCTTAGGCCTTCCTCAATACCATGGTCCAAAACCATAACATTTCAATACCATGAACCCAAAACTATGGATCAACACATATGACGAGACGCCATGGTCCAAAACATAGGTTCAATTCCCAATAACTAACTACCATGGACCAAAAGTATGATCCCCAACATATACGCGCTTTTGTAATGAATAACTCGCGTGTATACGTGCCTTCGTCTAGATGAACCTGCGTATATGTATTTTTATTCTTTTTGAGTGCCTGAACTGAGATTTGTTACCAAAGAGAGTTTCCATCAAGGACAATACCGGTGCCATAGCTCCAAACCTGTGCCATAATGCCAACAATCTCCCCCTTTGGACTTGATGGCAATACCACGATCCTCAAGATCATTCTCCCCCTTTGTCATCAAGGGCAAAGGGTTGTGCTCCCCCTGAGTACATGTTGAAATCTCTGTCCCGCTGTGCTGACCATGCTCCCCCTGACTGTAGGCAAGATTTGCAAAAAGATGTTCTTTAAGAAGAACCAAGACTTATGTAACAATACGAGACTTTCCTATCACCAAAAGACTTAATACATACATCCATCACCCAACCAAGTGGGGATCGTCCATCCAACCAAGTGGGAATACATCAGAAATTTACATAAGATGACCAAATACATTACATCTTCATCCCAGGCATAATGGAGAAACCAATATAGGCCGTTACATGACCTTGACACCATATAAGAAAGAGATAAATGACATAGAGACGAATTTTTAAAACATGACTTATGAAAATCATCAACAACCGATAGCAGCAACAACTGTCAATCATCATTCAGATCAGCAACCAAGATTTCCTTCTGTTCTCCCTCTGTCTTTGTTCCACCTGAAATCATCAACAGCTATGAACCAGAACCAAAAGCTTCTAAGATAATGCCAACAATGCATTATTAGACGATTATCTTCTCCCCCTGAACCTGAGCCGGATGGTCTCTGTCAGACCCACAACAGAATATCTTCAACCAGATCCTACTTCTTCTGATATCCATCAAGCCTACATGTACGCGACTTTCCCTGCACAAACCGACGTATGTACGCGGATACTCCTTATCCAACACGCGTACACCCATTTTTCTCTGAAACTGACAAGATTTAACAACAAGATGATACATCAACAACTCCCAGTTTCTGTCTCAGATATTCAAAAGTTTCCCTGGGCAATGGTTTGGTGAAAATATCAGCAACTTGTTCCTTAGATGGAACATACTCCAATTTGACCTTTTGTTCCAACACTTGTTCCCGAAGAAAGTGATACTTGATCGGTATGTGCTTGGTCTTTGAATGCATGGCAAAATTTTTTGAAATGCTGATTGCACTTGTATTATCACATAAGATGGGGATAGGTGGTGTACAAGTGATTTGAAAATCCTACAAGGTCTGTATCATCCAAAGGAGTTGAGTGCAGCAAGATGCAGCTGCCACATATTTCGCTTCAGCTGTAGATAAGGCAATCGAACTCTGTTTCTTGATGAACTAGGATACTAGTCTGGAACCCATAAAGGATGCTCCACCACTTGTGCTCTTCCTGTCATCCACGCTTCTGACCCAATCTGCATCTGTATAAGCATGAAGTATGAGATCTGTATCTCTAGGATACCATAAGCCATAGTTTTGAGTCCCTTGAAGATATTTGAAAATTCTCTTCACAGCTTGAAGATGAGTTTCCTTTGGATTTGCCTGAAATCTCCCAACTATTACTACTGCATGCATGATGTCTGGTCGAGTACCTGTCAAGTAAAGTAAACTTCCAATCATAGACCTGTAGGTTGGTTGATGCACAGTTGCTGATTCATCATTTGCACTGAGACTGCATCTTGTAACCATGGGGGTACATATTGGTTTTGCATCTTCCATACCATATTTCTTCAAAATCTACTTGAGATACTTGGTTTGAGACAAGAAGATCGCGCCTTCATTTTGTTGGATTTGCAATCCAAGAAAGTATGTCAGTTCTCAAAGCATAGACATTTCGAATTCTTTCTGCATCACCAAGGCAAAACTTTGACTCATAGCTTCTTCATTGCTGCCAAAGATAATGTCATCTACATACACAAAAAGTATTAGCAATTTGTCATTTTCAATTTTTAAATAAAGATTGCTATCTACTGATCCTTTTGAAAAACCTTGTTAATGAAGATATTTGTCTAATCGGTAGTACCAAGCCCTTGGAGCTTGTTTAAGACCATAGAGAGCCTTTTTCAGTCTGCATACAAGATTTGGATGATTCCCAAGGATGAAACCATATGGTTGCTCAATGTACACTTCTTCTTCTAAGTCCCCATTCAGAAAGGCAGATTTCACGTCCATTTGAAAAACTTTAAAATTCTGAAAGCTTGAGAGAGCAAGGAACATTCATATGGCTTCAAGTCTAGCAACCGGAGCAAAAGTTTCTTCAAAATCTATCCCTTCTTGTTGATCATATCCTTTACAAACAAGTCTAGCTTTGTTTCTAATAACTTCCCCATTCTCATTCAACTTGTTCTTGAAGATCCATTTTGTCCCTATGACATTTTTATATTTTGGTCTAAGAACCAACTCCCAAGTGTTGTTCTTTTCAATCTACTCAAGTTCTTCATCCATTGCCTTGACCCAGCTTTCATCTTTGCATGCCTCTTTTACATTTGTGGCTCAGTGGAGGAGAGTAATGCCAAATGCTTGAGGCTTCTCCCAACTGTTCTTCTAGTTTGTTACACTTGCTTCCCTTCTGCCCCAAAATCGGAGATTCAGGATTTGATCTTCTGAACATACCTAGATTGGGTCTTCTCTTCTTCGTTTATCGTTTCCTCTGGTGCCTCTTTTTTGAGGTTCTTCTCATTCATCTGTCTGAATTTGGAGGAGGATTCTTCATCTTCTTCGATATCTTCATTGAAATTTACTTGATGGGGATGTATACTATTTCATCAACCACTACGTCAATGCTGTCAACAATTCTTCCAAAGTCTTTTATTATAAGCATTATATGCTTGCTGTAGGGGAATATCCAAGAGAATGCCTTTCATCCGCTCTAGGTTCAAGTTTTTCCAAGATGTTCATCCGTTATTCTTAATATGCATTTGCTTCCCAACAATTTTAAATGCTTTACGAAGGAGTTTTACCATACCAGAGCTCATGTGGAGTTTGAGTGTTGTTCACTCGAACATTTGTTTTATTGAGAATAACAACTGCAACATATGTAGCTTCACCCCAGAAGGTTGCGGGAGTTCCAGACTCATCAAGCATAGCACAGGTCATTTGTTGGACAGTTCTGTTCATCCTTTCCACCACTCCATTTTGCCGAGGAGTCCTAGCTGTAGAGAATTCCCTTCTTATTCCATGATCTTCACAGAAATCAAAAAATTCATTTGAGGTAAACTCCCCACCTTTGTCTGACCTGAGGCACTTAATTTTTTAATATAATTCATTTTCAACCAAGGCTTTGAAGGATTTGAATTTTTCAAATGCTTCATCCTTGTGCTTCATAAGTCCTAACCAAACCATCCTGGAGTAGTCATCAATGAATAATATAAGGTGTTCTTCTCCTCGAGGTGACCTTGTCCTAAATGGACCGCATACATCTGTATGAACTAGCTCAAGAGGCCTGCTGGCTGATCCTTCCTTCTTAGGGAAGTTATTTCTAGTTTTCTTCCCAAATTGACATGATTTGCATATGGTGTTGTCTGGAATTTTGATTTCTGGAAGACCACGAACTGCCTGGTACTTGCAAGCTTTCCTTATTTGTGAAAAGCTTAGATGCCCCAACCTCCGGTGCCATAACCAGTGTTCATCATTCTTGCTCAAGTAACATTGTTGTTCTCCTTCTTCAAATATGTATAGATTGTTTGGAGTTCTTTTGCCTTTGATTATTGTTCTTCCTATATCAAGGTCATGAACACTACACCCATCTGATCGAAATATCACCTCGGTTCCATTATCGCACATCTGATTGACACTCAATAAATTATGTTTTAAGCCATCAACATACAGAACATTTCCAGCTTTGACATCCTCTTTCAACTGAGCAATGCCTTTTCCTTTTATGGCTGCTGGGGTATCATTTCCAAATGAAACTTTCTTTCCCTTTTCTAAAGCAGTATATGATTCAAGTTTTTCTTTATCACCTGTCATATGCTTCGAACATCCGCTGTCGATGTACCATTGGTTTTCCTGTCCTTCCGCATATAAGGCTATCCCTGATCCATATTTAAACAGGAACGCAACAAAATACAGAGATAACAATATACACAAATATGCAGTGGAAATAATACTTCATTTCATTAATGGAAAATACTGAAATATGCTTACAACCAGAAATGGAAATAAACCAGCTAGGGCGATGGTAGCTTATCTCTGAGAAGAGATGTGGTGACTACATGCCTCTGAACTGTGTTACAATGAGGCTCAGAGGCCTATTTATTGTTGAGAAACAATGAAAACCCTTCACATCCCAAAACCTAACCCTAGAAGATGAAACGCCAAATTGTGGGCCCCGTTTGGGTAAATTGGTACATCAATTTCCCAGGGTCGTAACTTTGGCATATGATCTCCGTTTGACGCGTATGATAGCTCGTTAGAAAGATTTATCCGAGAACTACCACTTTGGGAAGGGCAACATCGGTCCATGGACCCATGTTGCCCCCAGATTTCCCAAAAAACGTCGTTTAGGGCCTCAAAAGCTCCGGAAGTTCAGGACCTGAAAAACAGCTAAAAATAGTAAGTTGTGCTACAATTAAGGAAACTGAAAATGCTGAGAGAAACAATGATGGGGGTCCAGATGGACTTGGTAGGTGGCCACCAATATCCACCTGGATCAATCATCAAAAACCTTGCTAACCCACCAAATCTAGTGAAAAATGATTAAAAGAGAACTCTACACTTTATGCCTTGAAACTATCATATTTTTGACATAAACTAGGTCCTAAAGCTTTTCTCTTCAAAAACAAGTCTTGCATCATATATCGCTATTTATGAAGACCTGCCTTAAAAGGTTACCTCAAAACAAGTGAAATGAGAAATTGTGATGGCATTGTAAACTTTATCGCATCGCATTTCAGGCATTTAAAAAATCACTGCAAACTTACCATCCGTCGATATTACGAAATGCGATCAAGACCTGGACCCACTCCTTCAATACACCAAGAACAAATTTTTTGGTCCACCACTTACTAAAAAAGGTCTTTACACAGGAAAAACATGACAAGTAGCTATGTTTTGAGGCAATAAATGAGCGACTGACATCTTTCATCTCGCAAAAAGGTAAGGGAAGGTAAGAAAAGCGAAAAGACACAATGTGATATTTTGATCTGCGATATTGCTTTGCAAATCACAAAATCAACATTATTGTAATTTAAAGGCTCGCCACCCTAGAAGCTTTCTTCCTGACTTATGATGCAGACATTTATGAGCATTAAAACTAAGGGATAATGAAGCATTAGTGGGCATCTAGTAAGAGTTAACTACATTTGTGTGTGAAAATCCATTTAACTTGATATGATATCTTCTTACGTGCATTGCAATAAAACTCATTTATCACCTTTGCAAGTTATCTGCATTATTTCATTTCATGTTCATTGTCATCTTTGTGTATCTGATAGTTGTTGTTCTTCACTTTTAGGGAAAATCCACAGAGAAAATCGTTGGGAGAATGATGAAGAAAGGAAAGGTAGTCATCCCTGAGAAGTTAGAAATGACTCCTCTATTTACGAATACTACATGTAGCAGAGAGGGAGGAACCTCTATGTCGGAGGCCATGTATAATATACTGGAGGGAGAGCAACCAAGGATTCTAGAAACGAAGGTTATAGTTGACGGACGTGATTCCTCAGATGCCTCCATGTTTGAGACAACATGTTCATTTTTGCATCGCATAGTTGCACATCCAAAGATAATCCCATATAAAAACATGGTGAAATGCATTATTGATGAAGCCTACATTTCAGATGGAGAATTCAAGACAAGGAGCCAAGAGGTTATGGGATCTTTTACGCCAAACAACCTGTGGCTTATGTACCACCTACTAGAGCCACAAGTCATCTACAACAAGAAGTTCATCGATAAGTTTGCCAAATAGAACAAGGACCCAGTAGACTACACCCGCACCTGGTCAAATAATGAGGGAAAAATGAAGAAAGACAAGAATGGTATGTACTCTACTACGTCTATTTATCCCCCTCATAGTTTTGCATCGGCCATGGTATGTAGACTATTTGGAAAACTTGATAGTACTAAATTCTGCCCAGAATTGCTGCGGCCATAAACACAACTATAATGAATTGGGCACAAATTTTGTCTGATAATTTAGCAAGAACAATAATGGAGTATAGAAGGAAAAGAAGTGTTGCTTCGAGGGTTTACCCTCCATTTTTTATGAGTGCCTATGTAATGGATGCAATTTGTTTCAGTTCGAAATTTCCTCTCATGGGATGGAAGTGGGTTATCCAAAATCCACTTCCCATTCACCTATACCATGAAGACATGTGGTAATATCACTTTCAACCACATTTTCACAAAATTTGTCATGGATTTATGCTCCCTATCCACAAACAGCTTTATAAGCGAGATGCCCCCAAGTTTTCCAAAGAAACCGAGGTAGATATCCTCCCAGTGGCCAAATGGTTTGGGTAGGAAACATTTATGTATATCAGGGTATTTGGCAGCATTACCTCCCACCATGTCCTCCCATACTATGTTCCAGAAAAACTGATGGCTAGAGAGATAGCCTATCAAACAACTAGTGAGGGAGGGATGAGAAAAACATTTAAGCAAAAAAGGCCATTTGGCCTACATTCCCTTTACAATGTGGAGTATTTGCATTCCATGACCTGGGGCATGCATTTAAAGAAGCATATATTATGTTATCTCTGCAATTACCTAAATTCCCATGAAGGCAATATGACCCATTCGACACTGTCAAAGACTTTACCACACTGGTAAAAATTAAAGTATTTAGTAATGAGGAAGATGCATTTGATGACATATTTTTGCAAAAAAACACCTTCACATAGGTAAAGCATATGTCACAATTTCTTTTTGATCGTGAAGATCTTGAAACCTTTTACGAGTATAGAGAAAGGAGGCTAACGAAGGTCCCATTGGACCAATTATTGATTGAACCAATAAGGGAGCCTACTCCTTGTGTATGTCTAGAAGGATATTCCAAAGAAAATTCTAAAACTGATTCTGGAGAAGAATCCAAAGAGAAATATACCACCGAGTCAGAGAAGTCATTACAAAATTGGAAAAGCAGAAGCACAAAGTCAGAAATAGATACAGCCCAATCTACAGAAAAGACAGTTGAGTAAACTTTAGCTGACAAACAGGTTGGAATCCATTCCACCTCCACCCAGCTAATAAAACCCCTAGTGATTGATTTAGAGGAAGAATGGGACAACTTTAAGAAAAGGCTCCATATAGAGGAACAAATGCTAGAGTTGCAAACTCCACAACATAAAACAACTCAAGAAATTACAGCAGAGGACATTGTAAATACTCAAGAGGTAGAGCACATCCCTTTTACTCCCACCTCTGAAATTGTTTTGAGAATTGAGGAGATTCCCCCTCTAGATGTGTTTTATAGCCCACGACACAAAGAAATTGTTAAAATACAAACGAAGAAAAGGAAGTTGGATTCTACAGCTACTACTACCCCTAATAATGAACCGATGGATGTTATCTAGAAAGACTCACTCGTCAACCCATCTGCCAACCTTACTAGATTGTCACAATTTGCAGGTGTCTATGCTACAAAAACCATCGACAAAGTGACATAGGTGAAAATTTTGCTGAAGGAAAAAGAAGATAAAATTATGTTGCTTGAACAACAACTATAGCAAGCAAAATCTAAACAGCAAGAAGAGACACAGTTAGCTAAGCTTCAACAAGAGTTCGAGCAGATGCAAATAAAACATCAAGCCAACTTAGTAGAAAAGGAAGCCAAATACAAGGAATAACAGATATGCATAAAGATGATCCAAAAATTGTTCAGTTTATTACTGAAGTGTTCAGCCTTAACTTCGATCTGATGCACCAAAAAGAACTATTATGCAAAAATATTTTGCAATGGAATTCTTATTGCGAAACAAGTGACAAATTAACAAGTCAAGTCGTGGAAATGAGACTTGAATGGATGAAATATTGAAAAAGGTCTCCATCTTCATCACCTGGTAGAATTCAGAAGATGGGAGAAAAGCCGACTTGCCTAAATTAGAGGAGTCACACAAAGAAATCTTATTTGCAAACTAGGATTCTCGGCTTAGAGATGCAGAAAAGGAAACATCAGATGCGACAGTGGTAGCAAACAGTGTTATCGAAAATATTAATGAAAATTTACATAGTGCCAAACTTGTGGTATAATCCATTCTGGGTTTTCTTCCTAATGTAAAATAGCTTGAGCTACAGTGGAGATAGGCAACAAAAGAAAAAATAGAAGCAATTAGGCAAATGACCAGGTTAAATTGGGAAGCATATTGGTGACATTTAGTGAAACCTCATAGCCAGTGGATGACCCTGCGACGCCTAACCACTTCTATGGAGAAAATGGTGCCAACGTTGACCAACATCCTGTTCACTCAGTAGTTGAAAGCTGAAATCGGCCAACTGACACAGCTCAAACCCATGACGAACATTTGCGATCTAAAGGATCAAATGCAGAATAGTTAGTCACCATGCTCATTCCTATTTTTGTTTTATTTTTCATAATTTGAGGAAGGTCATTTAAACCTCCTCAACTATTTTTGTAATAATGTATTTTTAGTTTTATATTTTAGTATTTAAACCCCTCTAATGCATTTAGAGAGGGGTCCATAAATTTTATTAGAAACAATCTTCAAAACATGCACTTCTGTCCCTTTGAGGATGTTCTAGTGAAATTAATGGAACATTATTTATTTTTATCTTATCTAGCATCTTCTACTGAAATTGCACTTTTGTACTCTTAGATGGTGTTGGATGGATTGAAAGTATATCAATATTGCTGAAGCACATGAGTAGGATGTATTATAGATGGTACTTTTATCTCGTAATTATTTTTACTTATGTATAAAGCAATAATTTCTCTTCAAGTTGTTTATGTATGAAAGTGTGAATCTTGATTAGCATTATTTCACTTCTAAATACATGAATAATTTCTTATGTGATATATCTTTCACAATCATTTCGACTAACTTTTTATATAAAACAATTATTGTTAAATTATTTCATTTCTCATTGCAATTGAATGATATTTATTACCAATTACTTTTGGACATTATTGTAGATCACATACTTCAAATTATCCCCAGGTATAGTCATAATTACATAGCGTTCTAGGATAAAATGCATGTGATTATCAGCTTAGATTAGATTACTTTTAGCTTAAACATAACTCCAAAATATCACATATCAGCCCATTAGCACTATTATAAATTAGATTGGGAAACTGGTCCCATTATTCCCAGTCGGAGCCACTACACTAAATGGAAAAGGAGCTACCAACCAAGGTCCGGACCGAGTGGTTTTCCCCCATGTTGAAACAACAATTTTTGAGGCTTCAATAGGAAGGTACAAGTAATATCTTTAGAAAATAATGCTCAGATTATGATTTGGGAAAGAGCCATTTTGTTGATGGTGTTGGAAAGTCGTCAACCAAGGGGATCTACCTCATATGATGTCCCAATCAGACCTTGCATAGTTTGGTGTATGAGTCCCATCTAGGATAAAGGCTCAGTTTCCAAATCCTTAAAGATCTTCTTAGATCTAGCTGTCATGATAGGAGAATGATGCAATGATGTCTTTGAAAATAAAGAGAGGTGTGCCTGGTGAGTGTGCAATTGCAACTGTGTCAAGGTTCTTCTACTACAAAGGGGGAAGAAAAGTGAGCCTCTAAGTGAGAGGTAATAGTACCACCTAGGAAGAGACACACAATGTTATCACCACAAAATTGATCATCTAGCCTAATTTACTAGATGGATCGAAGTACACCATGTAAAGCCAATTTTTCCATCGTAAAATTGCTTTCACTGTGACAAATTACCTAATAAACCACCTTTATTAAGTAATTTATAGTTAAACCCGTGAAGAATAATTAAGTAAATCATTATTTATTTTATTTTCTTCTAGGAATAATTAATTTAACCATTGTTTTATTATTATTCCTTGTCAAATTTGACCCAATCATGAAAAATAAATAGATAAATCATTATTTATCTTATTTTTCTCTAAGAATAATTAATTAATCACTAATTAATTATTATTTTTTGTTAAATTTGACTAAATCCATTAGGAATAATTAAATAAATCCTTATTTGTTTATTATTCCTTAACTAATTCATTGAGATAATAAATAAATCATTGATTTATTTATTATTTCTAAATAAAAGTTTATATACTTTTTCCCTCCTAACAAATATAATAAAATATTCCAAGTGGTAATTCCAAGAATGGGATCAATAATATTTTATTATTTCTCATTATTCGAGGATAACTCAATATTTTGTTATAAATAGGAGGGCTTTCCATTCATTATTCACTTTTGATAATTTTCATTATTAGACTCATTGTTGTAACTCTGATTATTTTCATTGTCACACACCATATTTTTGTTGGGTTTTTGCATTATAGAGGAGAGAGACTCTACAAAAGTTGAAAATGTTTGAGAATAGCCAAGAACCCATCCCATAAAGGGGGATTGGTAACATATATTAAAATCATTCTTTGCAGATCTGGTTTCCATTGGATGTTTTGGGTTTATTACTCTTTATTTCACTATTTAACTATGATTGCAGCATAGATCAAAATTTTGGTAGGTTTTGTTTCTATCAATAGTTGTAGATATACAATGTTTAGCAGTCATTTCTATTGTTGAGATTGTTTGTCATCCATGATCTTAAGTGGGTTCTTTTCGTACATCATTGAGAAGAAAACATTACAACAAAATTGGCAACTCCATCGGGTTTTATACTTTAGATCCATAAACCTAGGTGACCTTTGGTTTTCAACTTGAGGTTTCTTCTTTTTTTATTTTTATTTTCTTAATGTTTCCTAGTGTTTTAACTCTATATCTCATAAATTTCTGACTTCTGCAAACTTTCTGGTTGTTTTTGTAAGTCACAGGAACCAGTCATAGGAAAGACGACATTTTTTTTCTTAAATTTGCAGACTGGAAGTGTCAGAGTAGAAATCATAGTTTTCAGCCCAAAAGGTGAACACAATTTCTACCCAAAAAGTGTGATTTCATAAAAAGACAGGTCAGAACCTACAGTTTCTAAGTTTTAGGGTTTTTCTCAGATTTGTTTTTGAGTTTTACTGAGAGTTGTCTGTTGCGTCTCTGACCTCTATGTCATCCCGCTTAGGCCTTGATCCACTCTATTTTAATCATCAAAGTCAAGTTTAGCCTCCCCTAGGGCTTTTAGTACAGTTCGACCTTTCTAAGAGGAGTTTAGCTAAGTGAGAAGTCTGAGTTTTTGTAGCACTTTCAACCACAATTTCCATATTTATAACCTTTTGCTTCATATTTGATAAGATAGGTTACTAACATCCATAGTTTCACATTCAAACTTTTTTGTTCATTCCCTTAGGGTCCCATCGGTTTCCCTACGTGTTTTACCCATCTCCCTATATTTTTGTAACGATCTTCCCCTCTGGTTTTTTGTTGTTGCTACAACACTTTCCAGCAGCTTAGAGTCACTTGATCCTAACCACACCAACATTCAAATCTCTTGATTGTTTAAGTGTATTTTCCATTGGTTTAGCCACCTAACAGTGCAATGTTTGCAAACCTAATTTGGGTAGGGTTTAGTTAATTTTTTATGTTATTTATTTCAGTTTATTTGCAACAAGTTTTTTTTTTTTTACAAACATGATCTCAGCTTAACCAATTAATACACTTGCATACACAAGCACACCTTAAGTGAAGTGCACTTGTTTACACCGGAAAACCAAGACTTAACATAATAAATCTATCTCATCGTGTCAAAGATAGAAGATACATTGTTGATATCCCTTCACCATTTCTGTGTTCTGTGTCCTTCCATCATTGTGCCACCAAGGCGTGAGTTACGGAGACTATTAGGCCTTCACCACCAGTTTTCGCTTGGGCGTATTACTCCTCCCCATCGGGTTTGAGTTCATAGCCCTCTAAGTCCATATCTCGACTCTTCTCCTGGTCCTTCTAATTCCTTAGCTAATTTTGAACCTCCTTCACTACATATCATCACTATGTCTGGACCCACAGCTGGTGCAGGAACCCAAACTGGTGGTGGCTCCGGTAATATACGAGTGGTCACATCAGGCGGAACAGTCTCAGGAACCATTTTGACAACCCCCATGCTCCCTTTTATTGCTGGGTTAAGTATACCGAACCTTAACCAGGTTTGTCATGCGGAAAGAGTTATTTTTGCAGACAAACCTAACCTCCCTAGGAGTCTAAGACTCTCTAGTGACAAACAAACCAAACAAGAGCAATCCTTCTCTAAACATACATTATTCTATGAGAAACCAAGTGTTTTCGATCTTACCTTAGGTCCAACGCTTGTTGTAGCAGTCCAGGCTTGTTGATCCAGATGAGCTCCTCCTTCACTTTAAGACCTGCATACACTAACAAAGCAAACGATTACATAACACCTGAATATTTCATAAAACAAAGCATATTCATCACATAGACTAAGGAGTACAGGAAATCATTCATTAACAACAAATCATTGAGAAGAATGGACTTATTTGTATTAAGGAAACAAAAAAGGAACCATTACAACCTGAGCCTTGGTGTTGTGCAAGCTCCTCCCAGGGTCCAACAAGAGTTTTCCTCTACTTTGACAAGCTCACCCACTTCCAATATGGCAACAAGAAAGGATGGTAATCTCTCCTCACAAGTTAACAATGGAAGTCCTAATTCCAACAGCATTTACCCTTTGGAATGTTCACCTTTCAACCTCCCCTCCTTTGGCCCAATGCCTGTATTTATAGTGTTCTAGAGGAAGTTATTCAGTTCCAACATCAATGGGATACTCCCTCTTTTGGATGGGGTAGCTCCTCTCTTGAATGGATAAGTTCCTCTATCATAGGGATGCATGAACCATCTGGAGGCACTCAATACACGTCAAACACTCTTCTAGAAGGCTCTAGAAGTGACCACA
>APFE030618842.1:0-35141 GCA_000404065.3 Pinus taeda
TCAAATGAGAAAGATCAGGCTTCTTACCAGAATAAGCCTCCTCGGGTGTACTCATGCCAAGTATCCTGTGAGGACAACGGTTCTGCACATAAACTGTTGTATTGCATGCTTCCACCCACAAGTGAAGGGGTAGGCCTTAATCATGCAACATCGCTCGTGCAGCACCCACGATCGTTCTGTTCTTCCGCTCAGCTACCCCATTCTGTTGTGGGTTATGGGGAGCTATGATCTCTCTACGAATCCCTTCTGCCTTGCAGAAATCCTTGAACTCGTCCGAGATGTATTCACCACCATTATCGCTCCTAAGAGCCTTCACCTTCTTCCCCGACTCCTTCTTGACCAATGCTTTGAATTCACATAACTTTGAATATGTCTCGCTCTTCTTCTACATGAAGAAGATCCAACACTTACGAGAGAAATCATCAACAAAAATCACATAATACCTGTGTTTTGCTGTCGAAGCAACTGAGAAAGGTCCACACACGTCTGTGTGAATTCTCTCAAGATCGTCGTGGCACGACTATCCTTCTCGTGAAAGGTGGCTTTCACAAACTTCCCCAAAGTACACCCCTTGCATTGATCCAACTGCGCAAGTGTGCCTTTAGGAAGCCCTGTAGTGATCTGCTGCAGTATCTTCAAGGCTCCATGGTGAAGGTGACCCAATCTCCTGTGCTACAACTCGCCATCATCCCGGCTCACCAATCCTTCTGCCTTGCCTACCATTGCTGCACATCCATCTACATGCAACTGATAAAGGTTCCTTACTTGAACCCCTATCTTCCGGGTCTCACCAGTTGTCTTGCTGCGTAGGAAAGCTTTTCCCTTGCTGAAAACAACATCATACCCCTTGTCTTCTAACATCGCCACAGAGATAAGATTCTTCTTCAATCTTGGAACATGCATGACTTCCTTCAATACGAAGGGTTTACTAGACTCCCTCTTAAAGGAAATGGTACTGATACCGGTCGCACTGTATCTACCATCATCGCCCATCTTGATGTGCGCTCCAAGATCTTTGTCCTTTAGATCAGAAAACAAATCTCTATCTCCCGTCATGTGAAAAGACGCACCATTGTCCAAGAACCACACTGATCCCATCACACATGAAACCAAGCATGCGATCAATGAAAAATCAAGCTCAAACTGTGAGGCTAGAGCCTCTCCTGCTGCAGATCCATAAGCTTGCTTGTTCTTCTTCTTCTGCGGACAATTAGTGGCATAGTGTCCGTGCTGGTGACAGTGAAAACACTTCACCTTGGACATGTCCTGCTTCTTGCCTTTCGCACCAGACTAAGAAGCTTTCTTGCTCTTCCCTTTCTTTTCTTTGGCAGCGAAAGCGCAATTTTCTTCATCAGCTCCCTTTGATGAAGATCCGTCCCTGGTACTCCGCCTGATCTCCTCCTGCACAAGATCTGACCACAGTCTTTCCCATCCTGGCAATTTCTACCGACCATTGACAGAGTCCTGATAGGAATGCCAACTCTTCGGAAGACCAAGGAGAGCCAAGCTCACCAAGTTCTCATCATCGACAGTAACCCCCCCACTTCCCAGCTCATCTCGACACTGAGTGAACTTCGTGAGATACTTGGGAATACTGTCACCCTTCTCGCATTTGATGTTTCTGAGTTTATCTTTGAGCGCCAGCTTCCTCTGATCGCTCTTGCTTTTGAATAATTCTGTTAATGATTTCCACATCAAATATGGAGTAGCCTTTCCATGGAGGCTGGACACAATGTGATCCTTCACGCCCTCCAATAGAATCCTTCGACATTTTGCAGTCTTCTTTTGGCAAGCATCAGCTTGAGTAGCATCAGTAGGCTTTGGGACATCCGTCTCTATGAACTCCTTCAGCCCGTTATCATCCAATACTGCCTCCATCATGTCCTTCCATGCAATATAGCTTATACTGCCCTTAAGGGCATACTCCAATCGTAATCCTGTGAAAGACATCTTAGTTTTGACACCAAGAAAACACTGCTGCAAATTCAAATTCCACCGGCTCCAACTCAACCGCTTCCGATCTAGAATTCGTGAGAACAAGGTATTTCTTGTACAGAGATCGACTATATGGGCATTCACTGGATATCTCACCTTCCAAAGGAAGGATGAATCCAAAGGCTACCTGGCCCGATTACAGACTCTACCTGAAGAAATAGAATGTAAACACTTCCTGAATAGTAGATCTGATGAACAACAGCTCTGGTACCATGTAGAAATTTTGAATAGTAAACACATATTCAATGGAGATTATCCTGATCATGTACTATTGTAGAATACATACACAATACAGAAGCTCCTCTATGTTGATCATCAATATAGCAGCATCAATAACAATAAAACATCAAGAGCATGCACACATTAACACAGTATGTAACCCGGGGAAAGCTTACAGTTGAAAACCCCACACTATCTGTATATTAATGATTGAGAACATGTAACATTACAATAGTCAATACTTCTCACAAGTATTCAACACTATCTCCACATGTTACACACAATACAACTCAGATCTAATCTCCAAATATATTCCACTGCTTGCCTGCCTCCACTGCTCAATACCTGCTCAAGAATGGATGAGAATGGTTGAACCAAACTCATATTTACCTCAAAAGAATAACTCACACTAGGAATCACATGAGCAGAGGCTATAATCACTTGGTATTGGCCAATTCTCATTGGCATAACTCAATCACATTGATTGTGCAAATCCTCATGCACAACTATAGTCATAATTGATAGAAATCTGATCCTCTAACACCTGCCCCTGCTGAACTGAACATGCACTGACATGCAACTGAGTTAACTGATGTATTCTTTAGTTGCATTATGAGTTAATAATTAGTTTAACAACTCATCATTAGTCTATTTGTAGTTATACTAATTACAACTAGTTTAACCAAGTCAAACTGAACACAACTCCATCAACTCCACAATCAACTCCACCAAACTCAACTGATTGAGTTCTAACTGAAGTCATGCATGCAACAACTCAACTGCCCCACAAAGAAAATGTATTTCCTTCTGACAGATGCATGTGCCACATCTGTAGCTCAAACTGAAGTGCTTCAAGAGAATAAGATAAAGTTTATAGTCTAAATATTATTATAAGACAATAATATTTGACTTTTCTATTTTTGACAGCCAGTATAAAAATAGACTTTGATCACTCCTGCTGTGATCATCCCTGCTGTGATCCAAAAATAGAACATGTGTCATAATTTGCCTGCGAGCCCACTTAGTGAAGGCGACTCTTTTCACTAAGCTCCATCATCTTGTTGCAATCTCAACAACTCTAATTATCACAATAGATCATAGTTGGATCCATCATCTGACCAAATAGTCCAACAAGTATCTTTCTCATCTAGATCGCCTCATATGCTACTTGACTTGTAGCCATGTATTCTGCTTCTGCCGAGCTAATCGCCAAAAATATTTACTTCCTATTGTACCAGGAAACAACTTTGGACCCAACACTAAAAAGTCCACTCAATGTATCTTTTGGTCTGATGGAATCCCTACCCAATATGCATATGTGAATCCACACAGATTCACTGCCTCTGTCCATCTCTACCATATTCCAAACTGGGTAGTGCCTTTGAGATACCGTAAAATGCTTAACTACCTTCCAAAATAATTAGGTTGGCCTAACCATAGCTTGGCTCAGTTGGTTGATAGCATAGCGCATATATGTTCATGTGTTCACAAGATACATCAGTGAACCCACTAGATGTTGATAAAAAGTAGCATCCACTTCCTCACTTGAAGTGGCATCCTCCTTCCTCTAGGTGATTACTAGAGGTGTCTCCATGGGTTTGCAACTCTCCATGTGGAATATTTGTAGTATCTCATTTGCATACTTACCTTGATAGACAAACAATTCCCCATCACCTTTCCATACTTCCAAACCATGGAAGTAGTGCATGAAATCCATGTCTTTCATTTCAAACTCCCTTGCAAGGTCCTCTTTGCAAGATCTAATCAACTGCTCATCACCAATTAAAATTAAATCATCAACATATAAGAAAATAATAAGCAATTTACCTTCTACCAATATATGATAAAGGTTTGCATCCACTTCACTTTTAGTGAAGCCCAAAATGGTGAGATAACTATCGATCATGGTGTACCAAGCACGAGGTGCTTGCTTGAGACTGTACAACACTCGCTTGAGTCTGCACACATGAGACTCTCAATAAAATATCTCAAATCCTTCTGGTTGCTCGATGTAAACCTCCTCCTTAATAATCCCATTGAGAAATTCTATTTTTACATCTATTTGGTGGATCTTCCACCCCATCTACGCAACCAGAGCAACAATTGATCTAATGGATGAGTAAATTGTTACATGAACAAATGTCTCCTCATAGTCAATTCCCTCAACTTGAGAGTACTCGTTGGCCACAAATTTGTTACTTCTCTATGTTTCTGTCTCCTGCATGCTTTACCTTGAAGATCCATCTTGAGCCCACAATTGATTTATCCGTTGGTCTTGATACCACTTCCCAAATAATGTTCTTTACAATGTATTCATATTCCTCCATCATTTCATCAACCCATAGAGGTTTCTATACTACTTCCTCAAAAGAGGACGGTTCAATCTCTACAAGCTTAGTCATTAGAGCCGTGTAATGAGTGTACTGATCAGGTGGCCTTCTCTGCCTACTTTGATTTTAAGGAGCACCCACATTCTCCCTCGCATCATGCATAAGTCTCTTAGCTTCCTTGGTTCTTTTCCTACCTTCTTTGGATGGTTCCGATTTAGTGGTTGTCTCCACTCTGTGCTCCTCAATTTATGGCTGCTCCACAACTTCCCGAGGTTCCTCCTTTGGAGCTAAAAGGTAATCTTCTAGTGGGATCTCCTCATTAAATTTTACATCCCTTCGCACAATTGTCATTCTGAGGGATGGAACGTACACACGGTAGTTGTAGGGAGTTTCTTTGTAACCCAAAAATGCCCCCAATTCTGTGGTCGACTCAAGCTTCTTCCTTGATTCTTTGGAGACATGGCACTAAATAGAGGCTTCAAAAATATTGAAGTGCGACATCCGTATTCCTCCCCAATAAAGCATCCTCTAGTGTAATCATGCCCAAAATCCAACGAGGACTCTGATTTTGTAAATAGACTACTATTTTGCATTCCTCAACCCACAAATGCATAGGTATACTTTTGTCATGCAAAATCACCCTCGATGCTCCCATAATGCTACAATTATTTCTCTCAACCACCCTATTCTATTGTGGGTTGTGGGGTACTGTCTACTCTCGTCGAATGCCTTCTTTTGCACATAAATTTTTAAATTCATTAGACATTTACTCACCTCCATTATTTCTCCTAAGAGCCTTCACCTTCTTACTGGTTTCATTCTTAACCATTGCCTTGAATTCTACGAACTTGGAGAATGTCTCATCTTTCTTATGCATGAAGAAAATCCAACACTTCTGTGAGAATTTGTCAACAAAAATGAAAAAATATTTGTTCATGGTGGTGGAGGCTATTGAGAAGGGTCCACAAACATCAAAGTGGATCCTTTCTAGGACTGCATGTGCTCTATTGTCCCGATCATGGAATGTGGACTTTGTGTACTTCCCCAAAGTACATCCTTTGCAGACATCCTACTGCTCAAGTTCTCCTTTAGGGAGGTCTGTGGTTATTTTCTGCATAATATTCAATGTGCCATGATGCAAATAGTCAAGTATTCTATGCCAAAGTTCAACAACATTGCGACTCTACACCTTCTCCACCTTTGTGCCAACACAATCTTCCACATCTGGCTTATATAGGTTCTTCACACGAACCCCAATATGCTTCACCTGTCCAGTGGATATGTGTCTCATGAATGCCTTTCCTTTGCTAAAGATCACATCATAATCATGCTCTTCCAAAATTGCAACAAAGATGAGATTTTTCTTTAGGCCTAGACTGGACATGACATCCTTAATCCTGAGAGGGGAGCCCAACTCCCTCTGAAAGGTGACTGTACCAACCCCAGTCATGTTGTACCTTCTATCGTCCCCCAAATAAATATGCATCTGCAGGCCTTTCTCCTCTAGGTCGCTGAAAAAATATCTACACCCTGTCATGTAGAACGATGCACCTCAATCCAAGTACCACACGCTCCCCATCACTGCGCTGGACATGCATGCGATAAGGGTAAATTCAAGCTCGAACTGTGAAGCCAAGGCTTCACCTGTTGCTCCTCATGTGGTCTTATTTCTTGCCTTTTTGTGTGGAAACTTCGTGGCATAGTTCTCGAGTTCATGGCAATGGAAGAATTTCATTTTGGACAAATATTTCTCCTTGCCCCCTTGGCTAGACTCTGGTTTGGATTGAGATTTCTTCCCTTTTCCCTTCTTTCCCTTTCCAATTAATGCAAAATTTTATTCATCCTCACCCTTGGATGAAGTCCTATCTTTGGTATTACTCCTTATTTCCTCCTGCATGAAATCATACCATGAGTTTTCCCAATTCGGTAATTTCACCCTCTCGTTCATTGAATCTTGGTAGTTATGCTAACTTTTGGGAAGGCCTAGAAGGGCTAGGCTTACCAAGTCACTTCTGGAACATTAACACTAACCCCGCCAAGTTCATCATGACATTGTGTGAACCTTCTTAGATACTACGAAATAGTTTCATTCTTATGCATCTTGATACTTTGAAATTTATCCTTGAGTGCGAAATTCTTGTGGTCACTACTATTATCGAACAATTCTGTCAGTGCTTTCCACATTGCAAATGGAGTTTCTTTCCCATGGAGATTTGAGACAAAGTGATTCTATACTCACTCCAAGATTATTCTCCTTTCCTTTAATACTTGTTTCCTCCACTAAGCAAGGCTCTAGGCATCCAATTTTGATGGTTTTGCAACATATTTCTTGATATCTTCTAGAAATCCATTGTCATCTAATACCGCCTCCATGCAATCATTCCACGTGGTAAAATTAGAACTGTGTTCGAGGGCATAATCTAGCCTCAGTCCATTGAAGTCCATCTTCTCACCTCTGAAGAAATCCTGCTACACTAAACTCTAAATTCGAACCTCCTGAGAAACAACTTTGAAATTCTGCTCTAGTGTGAATCCTACTCTAATACCATGTAGAAATTATGGTGTAGATTTGCAATTGCTTATGAAGTTTTAATCAAAACCACAAGACACAAACCTCCTCTACTTCTCTGCGGAAATTAATTCACAATATAGAACAAAAATCTAAGACATGCAATAAGAAATATCACACATGCACACAATATTTTTCTAGGGGAAATCAATCTACTAAAAACCCCAATGTCTGCTTGCATTAATCTGATGAATAGAGATCTATTATAATTGATATTTATCAGCTGAGCACAACTTGCAAGTGAATAAAATATATCTCTGCTCATTGCGAATCTTGTACCCAAACTTAGTCAAAATTTTCCCCTATTATTTAGGAATTTCTCCAAAATGGATTACAAAATTCCCAAGGTTAATCATCAGACTGCATGCAACACCTGTACACTCAAGACTAGTCTACAACTGATGTTATACTGCATTGAAATCTCCACCACAACTAGGGAACTCAAATTATCTACATGCACTAGCTATTTTGGGTCGATTGATCAATTAATTGGATGATCACTAAGTTTGACTAAAGTCCCATTGCGCAATTGGCCTTCCACTAGTTCCTCCAATAGTTGGAACTAGTTTAACTGAAAACAAATTGAGATAATTGAATTTGATTGCTACAAATTAGAAATCACACATGCTTAACTAAACTCTAACTCTTCAAACACAAATTTACTGAGTAAACTAGGTGACACAAGTCATGTCACACAAGTTAACTGTAACAAGGTTGTCTATTGATATGGAAATTCAAATTTTCTCAATTTAATCAAGGCAAAAATCAAATTGAGAATTTCTTGCTACATTTTTCAACAATCCCTCTCAACAAGAATGAGATTAGCAAACACCCATATCCTGCACCTGTCGAACTCGAACTTCCCTCTTGACAAGGCCTTTGTCAAAATGTCAGCATCTCGTTCCTTTGTCGGAATGTAATGAAGCAACATTATCTGCCTCTGCGCACAGTCCTGTAGATGGTGATAACAGTTATCTATATGCTTGGATCGAACGTGAAGTACATGATTCTCAGAGATCTTGATGCAACTCTGATTATCACAGTAGATCATAGTTGGATCCATCATCTGACTAAACAATCCAACAAGTATCTTTCTCATCCAGATTGCCTCATATGCTTCTTGAATTCCAGCCATGTATTCTTCTTCTGCCAAGCTGAGCACCATAGATATTTGCTTCTTGTTGTGCTAGGAAACAACTATGGACCCCACACTGAAAATTCCACCTGATGTGCTCTTTCAGTCTTATGGACTCCCCACCTAATCCACATTAGTGAAGCCACACAACTTCACTCCCTCTATTCATCTCTACCATATTCCAAACTGGGTAGTGCCTATGAGGTACCGTAAAACATGCTTAGCTGCCTTCCAAAATAATTTGGTTGGCCTAACCATCGCTTGACTCAGCTGGTTGATTTCATAACACATATCTGGTCATGTGTTAAAAAGATACATCAGTGAATCCACTAGCTACTGATAAATAGTAGCATCCACTTCCTCATCTAAAGTGACATCCTCCTTCCTCTAGTAGGTCGTTAGAGGTATCTCCATGGGTTTGCAAATATCCATGCATAATCTCTGTAGTATCTCATTTGCATACTTTCCTTGAGAGATAAACAGTTCCCCATCGCCTTGCCATACTTCCAAACTGAGGAAATAGTGCATGAGACCCATGTCTTTCATTTCAAACTCCCTTGCAAGGTCCTCCATGCAAGATTTGATTAGTTGGTCATCACCAATTAAAATCAAATATTCAACATATAAGACAATAATAACAAATTTAACTTCTACCAAGATATGATAGAGAATTGCATCTGCTTCACTTTTGGGAAGACCAAACCGGTGAGATAGATATCAATCCTAGTGTGCAAAGCACAAGGTGCTTTCTTGAGACCATACATTGATCGTTTGAGTATGCACACATTAGACTCTCAATAAAATGTCTCAAAACCTTTTGGTTTCTTGATGTACACCTCCTCCTCAATAACCCCATTGAGAAATGTTGGTTTTACATCCATCTGGTGTATCTTCCACCCCATCTGCACAGCCAGAGAAATAATTAATCTAATGGATGAGTACCTTGCTACAAGAGAAAAGGTATCCTGATAGTCAATTCCCTCTACTTGAGAGTACCCCTTGGCAAAAAATATGGCCTTTTACTCCTCTATGCTTCCATCTGCTACATTCTTTACCTTGGAGATCCATATCACACCCACAACTAATTTATTTGCTAGGCTTGGGACCAATTCTTAAACAATTTTCTTTACAATGGATTCGTATTCCTCCACCATTTCATCAACCCATATAGGTTTCTCTACTACTTCCTCAAAAGAGGATGGATCAGTATCTACAAGCTCAGTCATTAGAGCCATGTAGCTAGTGTACCGATCATGTGACCTTCTCTTCCTGCGTTGATTTGAAGGAGCACCCACATTCTCCCTCGCATCCTGCAAAAGTCTCTCATCTTCCCTAGTTCTTTTCTTGCCTTCTCTGGATGGTTCTTCTTGAGTGTTTGTCTCCACCCTCTACTCCTCAATTTGTGTCTGCTCCACAACTTCATGAGGTTCCTCCTTTGGAGATAAAAGCTCCTCTTATGGTGAGATCTGAAGCTCCCTCTCAAGAGAGCATCACATCACTTTCTCCTCATCAAATTTTACATCCCTTCACACAACTATAATTCCAAGGGATTACAAGTACACACGATAGTTGTGTTTAGTTTCCGTGTAACCCAAAAATACCCCCAATTCTGTGGTCGAATCAAGCTTCTTCCCTGATTATTTGGAGACATGGCAGTAAATAGAGGGTCCAAAAATCCTGATGTGCGACACATCCAACTTCCTCCCTGAGAAAGTCTCCTCTAATGTAATAATGACCAGAATCCAATGAGGACTTTAGTTCTGCAAATAGACTATTGCGTTGCATGCCTCAGCCCACAAATGCAGAGGTAGGCCTTGGTCATGCAACATTGCCTTCGATGCTTCCACAATGCTATGGTTCTTTATCTAAGCCACCCCATTCTACTGTGGGTTGTGGGGTGTTGTCAAATCTTGTCAGATGCCTTCTTTTGTACATAAATTTTTGAATTCATTCAACATGTACTCACCTCCATTATCGCTCCTAAGAGCCTTCACCTTCTTAATGGTTTCTTTCATAACTAGTGCCTTGAATTATGTAAACTTGGAGAATGTCTCATTTGTGTTTTGCATGAAGAAGATCCAACACTTCCATGAGATGTCATCAATACAAATGACAAAATATATGTGATTGGTAGTGGAGGTTGTCAACAAAGGTCCAAAGACATAAGAGTGGATATTTTCTGGCACTACATGTGATTTTCTATTTCGATCATGGAATGTGGATTTTGTGTACTTCCCCAAAGTACATCCTTTGCATACATTCTATTTCTCAAGTGCTCTATTAGGGAGGTCTGTGGTTATTTTCTGCATAATATTCAATGCGCCATGATGCAAATGTCCAATTATTTTATGCCAAAGTTAATTGACATCACGACTCCGCACCTTCTCGACCTTTGAGCTTAATGCAACATAGTCTTTAACATCTAGCTTATACAATTTCTTCACATGAATCTCAATCTGCTTCATCTATCCTATGGCTATGTGTGTCAGGAATTCCTTTTTTTTGCTAAAGATCACATCATAACCACGGTCTTCCAAAAATGTAACAGAGATGAGATTTTTCTTTAGGCCTAGAACAAACATGACATCCTTGAGCCTAAGAGGGGGGCCTGACTCCATTTGAAAGGTGATTGTACTAACCCCAATCATGATGTACCTTCCATCATCCCCCACCTTAATGTGAATTTTCAAGTATTTCTCCTCCAGGTCATTGAAAAAATCTCTACACCCTATCACATGGAACGATGCACCTTTGTCCAAGTACCAAACACTCCTCATTGTTGTACTGAGCATGAATGCAATAAGGGTAAAGTCAAGCTCTAACTACTTCTCCTCCTGAGGTCTTCTTGCTTGCCTTTCTATGTGGACACTTCGTGGCATAGCGCCCGAGTTAATGACAATGGAATCATTTAATTTTGGACAATTTTTTATTCTTGCCCCCTTGCTTGGACTTTGGTTTGGATTGAGATTTCTTCCCTTTTCCCTTCTTTACCTTTCCAACCAATGCAAATTTTTCTTCATCCTTGCCCTTGGATCAAGTCCCATCTTTGTTATTCTGCCTTATTTCCTCCTGTACCAAATCAGACCTTAAGCATTCCCAATTCGATAGTGTCTCCCTCCCGTTCACCGAATCTTGGTAACTATGCCAGCTCTTGGGAAGGCCTATAAGGGTTATGCTTACCATGTCATCTTCCGGAACATTAAAAAAAACCCTCCAAGTTCACCACGACATTGTGTGAACCTACTTAGATACTGTAGAATAGTGTCATTCTTCTATATCTTGATACTTCGAAGTTTATCCTTGAGTAACAACTTCCTGTGGTCACTACTATTCTAGAACAATTCTGTTAGTGCTTTCCACATTACTAATGGAGTTTATCTCCCATGGATATATGAGACATTATGATCTTGTACTCCCTCCAAGAATATTCTCCTTGCCTTCGCTACATCTTTATTCCACTAAGCAAGGTTATGGGAATCAGATTTCGATGGTTTTGCAACATATGCCTTGATGTATTCTAGCAATCCATTGTCATCCAATACCGCCTCCATGTAAACCTTCCATCCAACAAAATGAGAGATTCCTTCCAAGGAATACTCTAGCCTTAGTCCATTGAAGGCCATCTTCTCAACTCTCAAGAGATCCTGCTACACTGAACTTCAAATTTGAACCTCCTGAGAAAAAACTTTGAAATTCTTCTCTAGTGTGAATCATGCTCTGATATCATGTAGAAATCATGGTGTACATTTGCATCTGATCATGAATTTTTAATCAAAACCACAAGACACAAACCTACTCTTCTGCTCTACATAAGTTAATTCATAATTTAGAACAAAAATATCAGACATGCAATAAGAAATAAAACACATGCACACAATATTTTTCCTAGGGAAAGACATCTTCTAAAAACCCCATTGCCTATTTGCATTAAATCTGATGAATATAAATTTATTACAATTTCTTTTTTCAATTGAGCACAACCTGCAAGTGAATAACCTATTTCTCTACTCACTAGGAATCTCTGACCCAGACTTAGCCAATTTCTACATCTGCGTGAGCCCATATTTCCTTGTACAATTCCTAGAGAAATTAGGCCTTTATTATTTAGGAATTTCTCCAAAATGGATTGCACAATTCCCAAGTTTCATCATCTAAAGGCATGCAACACTTGTACACTCAAGACTAGTTTACAACTGATGTTATAATGCCTTGGAATCTCCACCATGAATGGGGAACTTGAATTGCATGGATGCACTAGCTATTTTGGGCTGATTGATAAGCTAACTAGATGATCACTGAGTTTGACTGAAGTCTCACTACACAATTGACCTTCCACTAGTTCCTCTAACAGTTGGAACTAGTTTAATTGAAAATCACTTGATATAACTAACTTTGATTGCTACAAATTAACAGTCACACATGCTAAAATGAAATCTAAATCCTCCAACTCAAATTTACTGAGTAAACTGGGTGACACAAGCCATGTCACACAAGTTAACTACATCCAAGTTGTCTGTTGATGTGGAAATTCAAATTTTCTCAATTTAATCAAGGCAAAATCAAATTGTGAATTCTTGTTCATTTTTGAACACTCCTTCTTAGCAAGAAAGGGAATATCAACCATCCCTATCCTGCACCTGTGGAACTCAAACTTCCTTCTTGACAAGGCCTTTGTCAAAATTTTAGCATCTTGTTCATATGTCAGAATGTACTGAAGCAACATTATCCGCCTCCAGTCCCGTAAATGGTGATACTAGATATTTATATGCTTAGATCGATCGTGAAAAATAGGATTATTAGAGAGCATGATGCAACTCTGATTATCACGATATATCACATTTGGATCCATCATCTGAACAAATAGTCCAATAATTGTCTTTCTCATCCAGATTGCCTCACATGCTGCTTGACTTGCAACCATGTATTCTGCTTGTGTCGAGCCAAGAACCATAGATATTTGCTTCCCACTGTACCAATTTATAGCCACAGACCCAACATTGAAAATTCCACCTGATGTGCTGTTTCAGTCTGATAGAATCCCTGCCCAATCTGCATCCGTGAAGGCACACAACTTCACTCCCTCTATCCATTTGTACCATAGTCCAAACTAGGTAGTGCCTATGAGGTACAATAAAACATGCTTAGCTTCCTTCCAAATAATTTGGTTGGCCTAACCATAGCTTGGCTCAGTTGGTTGACTGTATAACACATATCTGGTTGTGTGTTCACAAGCCACATCAGTGAACCCACTAGCTACTGATAAATAGTAGCATCCACTTCCTCACCTGAAGTGGCAGCTTCCTTCCTCCAGTTAGTCACTAGAGGTGTCTCCATGGGTTTGAAACTCTCCATGAAGAATCTCTGTAGTATCTCATTTTCATACTTTCCTTGAGAGACAAATAGTTCCCCATCGCCTTTCATACTTCCAAACCAAGGAAGTAGTGCATGAGACCCACGCTCTTCATTTCAAACTCCATTTCAAGGTCCTTTTTGCAAGACATGATCAACTTCTCATCATTAGTTAAAATAAAATAATCAACATATAAGACAATAATAAGAAATTTAATTTTTACAAAGAGATGATAGAGGTTTGCATCTACTTCACTTTTGGTGAAGCACAAACCAGTGAGATAACTATCGATCCTGGTGTACCAAGCACGGGGTGCTTGCTTGAGACTGTACAACACTCACTTGAGTCTACACACATGAGACTCTTGATCGTATGTCTCAAAACATTTTGGTTGTTCTATTAATACCTCCTCCTCAATAACCTCATTTATAAATGTTGTTTTTACATCCATCTAGTTGATCTTCCACCCCATCTGTGCAAACTAGAGCAATAATTGATCTAATGGATGAGTACCTTGCTATAGGAGAAAATGTCTCCTCATAGTCAATTCCCTCAAATTAAGAGTACCCATTGGCCACAAATTTGGCCTTGTACTCCTCTATGATTCTGTCTATTGCATGATTTACCTTGAATATACATCTAAAACCCACAACTAATTTATCTGCTGGTTTTGGGACCACTTCCCAAACAATGTTCTTTACAATGGATTCATATTCATCCACCATTCCATCAACCCATATTTATTTCTCTATTGCTTCCTTGAAAGAGGATGGATGAGTCTCTACAAGCTCATTCATTAGAGCCATGTAGCTAGTGTACCGATCAGGTGACCTTCTCTTCTTGCGTTGATTTGATTGAGTACTCACATTCTCCCTCGCATCTTGCACAAGTCTCTCAGCTTCCTTGATTCTTTTCCTACCTTTTTTGAATGGTTCCAATTGAGTGGTTGTCTCCACTCTCTGCTCCTCAATTTGTGGATCCTCCACAAATTCCTTAGGTTCCTCCTTTGGAGCTAAAAGATCTTATTCCAATGGGATTTGAATTTACCTCTCAAGAGAGCACTATACCACTTTCTCCTCATCAAATTTTACATCCCTTCACACAACTTTCATTTTGAGGGATGGAAAGTACACATGGTAGTTGCGTGGATTTTATGTGTAATCGACTAATACCCCCAATTTTGTGGTCAACTCAACATTCTTCCTTAATTATTTGGAGACATGGCAGTAAAAAGAGGCTCTAAAAATCCTGAAGTGTGACACATCCAACTTCCTCCCCAAGAAATCCTCCTCTGGTGTAATCATGCCCAAAATCTGATGATGACTCTGGTTCTGCAAATAGATTGTTGTGTTGCATGCCTCATACCACAAATGCATATGTAGGAATTAGTCATGCAATATCACCCTCGATGTTCCCACAATGCTACGATTCTTTCTCTCAGCCACCTCATTCTGCTTTGGGTTGTGGGGTGTTGTCAACTCTCATTGAATTCCTTCTTTGCATAGAAAATTTTAAATTCATTTGACATGTACTCACCTCCATTATTGCTCTTGAGAGCCTTCAGCTTCTTCTGGTTTCTTTTTAACCAGTGCCTTGAACTATAAGAACTTGGAGAATGTCCCATATTTCTTCCACGAACAAGATCCAACACTTCCATGAAAAGTAATCAATAAAAATAAAAAAATATTTGTGCCCGATAGTGGAGGTTGTCAAGACAGGTCCACAAACATTGGACTGGATCCTTTATAGGACTACATGTTCTCTGTTGTCCTGATCATGGAATGTGGATTTTATGTGCTTCCCCAAAGCACATCCTTTGCATACATCTTGTTGTTAAAGTGCTCCTTTGGGGATGCTTGTGGTTATTTGCTAAATAATATATAGTGCACCATGATGCAAATGTCCGTCTTCTATGCTAAAGTTCATCGACATCACGACTCAGCACCTTCTTTTCCTTTGTGCTTAATGAAATAGAGTCTTCCACATCTAGCTTATACATTTTCTTCACATAAACCCTGATATTCTTCACCTGTCTCGTGGTTATGTGTCTCAGGAATGCCTTTCCTTTGTTGAAGATCACATCATAACCACAGTCTTCCAAAACTACAACAAAGATGATATTTTTCTTTAGGCCCTTAACGAACATGACTTCCTTGATCCTGAGAGGGGAACCCGACTCCTTATGAAAGGTGATTGTACCAACTTTGGTCATGCTGTACCTTATATTGTCCCCCATCTCAATGTGAATCTATAGGTCTTTCTCCTCCAGGTCACTAAAAAACTCTCTACACCCTGTCATGTGGAACGATGCACCTCAGTCCAAGTACCACATGCTCCCCATCACTGTGCTGGCCATGCATGCGATAAGGGTAAATTCAAGCTTGAACTATGAATCCAAGGCTTCACCGGCTTCTCCTCCCGAGGTCTTCTTGCTTTCATTTTTGTGTGGACACTTTGTGGCATAGTGCCCGAGTTTATGACAATGGAAGCATTTGATTTTGGACAAATATTTCTTTTTTCCCCCTTGGCTGGACTTTGGTTTTGATTGAGATTTATTCCCTTTCCCCTTATTTCCCTTTCCAACCAATGTAAAGTTTTCTTCATCCTCACCCTTGGATAAAGTCCCATCTCTGGTATTCTACCTTATTTCCTCTTGTACCAAATCATACCATAATTGTTCCCAATTCGGTAGTTTCTCCCTCCCTTTCACCAAATCTTGGTAACTATTCTAGCTCTTGGGAAGGCCTAGCAGGGCTAGGCTTAATCTTTTGGAACATTAACACCAAGCCCCGCCAAGTTCATCATGACATTGTGTGAATGTGCTCGGATACTACGAAATAGTGTCATTCTTCTACATCTTGATACTTCGAAGTTTATGTTTGAGTGCCAACTTCTTGTGATCATTACTATTCTAAATTTTTTTTGTCATTGCTTTCCACATTGCGAATGTGGTTTCTTTCCCATGGATATTTGAGACAATGTTATCCCGTACTCCCTCCAAGATTATTCTCCTCCCCTTGGCTACATCTTTCTTCCATTGAGAAATGTTTTGGGCATCATATTCTAGTGGTTTTGCAACATTTGTCTTGATGTATTCTAACGATCCATTGTCATCCAATACCACCTCCATGCAATCCTTTCATGCGACCCAATTAGAGCTTCCTTCCAAGGCATACTCTAGCCTCAGTCCATTGAAAGCCATCTTCTCATCTCTGAAGATATCCTACTGCAATGAACTCCAAATTCGAACCTCCTGAGAAACAAAGTTGAAATTTCTACTCTAGTGTGATTCCTTCTTTGATACCATATAGAAATTATGGTGTATATTTATTTGCAAACTGCTTATGAAGTTTTAATCATAACCACAAGACACAAACCTACTATACTACTCTATGAAAATTAATTCACAATTTAGAACACAATCTCAGACATGTAATAATAAATAATACACATGCAGAAAATATTTCTCCTAGGGAAATAAATCTGCTAAAAATCCCAATGCCTTCTTGCATTAATCTGATGAACAGAGATGTATTACAATTGCTTTTGCTCAACTAAGAATAACCTAAAAGTGAATAACTCGTCTCTCTGCTCACTGAGAAGATTTGACCCAAACTTAGTCAATTTATGCCTTTGCTTGAGCCCCTATTTCCTTGGGCAATTCCTTGAGAAATTAGGCCCATATTATTTAGGAATTTCTCCAAAATGGATTGCACAATTCCCAAGTTTGATCATCTGAATGCATGAAAAATATGTACACTCAAGACTAGTGTACAATTGATTTTACACTAGCTTAGAATCTCCACCACAACTAGGGAACTCACATTCTCTACATGCAATAGCTATTTAGGGTTGATTTATTAGTTAACTAGATGATCACTGAGTTTGACTGAAGTCCCACTGAACAATTGACCTTCCACTATTTCCTGCAATAGTTGGAACTAGTTTAACTGAAAACAACTTGAGATAACTGACTTTTATTGCTACAAATTAGAAATCACACCTGCTTAACTAAACTCTAGCTCATCCAACTTGAATTTACTAAGTAAACTAGGTGACACAAGCCATGTCACACAAGTTAATTGCATCTAAGTTATTCGAAATTAGGCTTTTGTGATCCATATTTTGAATAAAAACATTTTCGGAAGAAATCACATCAGAAGAATTAGGTCGACGTGTTTCGAACCAACCTATGTGGTTCATCATCAGGACAAGATGAAGAATCAGATTATAGTTGTAGGTTAAATAGGGAGATGAGCCTTCTAACAGCTAAAAGGAAACGACTATAAAAACGACTATGTTTGACTTGGCGAGGAAAACCTAGAAAAATGAGAAGGGATTTTTCACTAGTTAGATTGGAATTTTTTTTTATTACTATTATATATTATATATATAAAATATTAATATAAATAATAGAGAAAAATTATATTATTATAATAGTAATTTAAATAAGAGTCAGAAAGATAAGAATATAATGGATAAAACGATAGTACCAAAAAAAAGAGAGAATAATAACTTAATATAAAAAATAAAATAATGGTAACTAAAACATTGTGGTCATAAACAATTTTTATTATATTTATTTATTAATAAATAAACTCCTTAATATTATATAATAGTACATAAAAAAAAAACTAACATAGTAGTAATTTTTTTTTTTTTACTTCTTAATAAATAAATATATATAAACCATAAAAAGATGAATTAACTATATTTAATAAAACAAAAAATATATAAATATATATTATATATTAATATTATATATTAGTAATATAGATAGATATATTTCTAGATATATATATATATATATATACATATATATATATATATATATATTATATATATATTATATATATATATATATTATATATAAATAATACGAGAGCAATACCTTAACCTTAGGAGATGGAGACCCAAAAAACAGAAATGGGAACGAGAAGAGTGAAATAGAAAAGGAATCAGACAAGATAGGGAAAGAAGCTAGGAGGAAAGCAAAGGAACCCAACAACTACTAATCTTCCATCCGTCATCTCTATCCAAGTTGTTTGTTGATGTGGAAATTCGAATTTTCTCAATTTAATCAAGGCAAAAACCAATTGAGAATTTCTTGTTGCATTTTTCAACACTCCCTCTCAGCGAGAAATGGATTATCAACCACCCCTATCCTGCACCTATGGAACTCAAACTTTCCTCTTGATAAGGCCATTTTCAAAATGTTAGCATCTTGTTCCTCTGTCAGAATGTATTGAAGCAACAGTATCCATCTCTACATACAGTCCTATAAATGGCGATATTGGATATCTGTATGCTTGGATCGATTGTGAAAAATAATATTCTCATAGAGCTTGATGCAACTATGATTATCACAGTAGATCATAGTTGTATCCATCATATGACCAAATATTCCAACAAGTATCTTTCTCATCCATATTTCCTCACATGCTGCTTGACTTGCAGCCATGTATTATGCTTATGCCAAGCTGAGCGCCAAAGATCTTCGCTTCCTACTAGACCAGGAAATAACTGCAGACCCAACACTGAAAATTCCACCTGATGTACTCTTTCGGTCTGATGGACTCCCCACCCAATCTGCATATGTGAAGCCTCATAACTTCACTCCCTTTGTCTGTCTATACCATAGTCAAAATTGGTTAGTGCCTTTGAGGTATTGTAAAACATGCTTAGTTTCCTTCCAAAAAAAATTGGGTGGCCTAACCATAACTTGACTCAGTTAGTTGACTACATAACACATATCTGGTCATGTGTTCAGAAGATACATTCTTGAACCCACTAGCTGCCAATAGATAGTAGCATCCACTTCCTCTGTTAATTTTTCATAGGGCCATATTCTTCTTTTGTTTGATAATTTCATTTCTTCATTAAAACATTAAGTTCACCCCAAAACACCATATATTATTCAGATTTACATCATTATTCATCATCATATGCAACTTATGTAGAAAGAACAAAATTATCATCATTAATGTAGTGGAACACAAAGGAACAATAAAAGAAAACCATTCACACATAGAGACACCAGGATTGGTCAGAGACTAGAGAAAAACCCACTATGGGGAAAGCCCTTGCAAATTATTCTTCTTAGATTGTCATCAAATAATTTAGCAAAAGAGAGTACAATGATCTATATCTTCATCTATGCAACTAACCAAAAAAACAAATACAACATCCATGAAATGAACCGAACAATTTATACGCTCAAAACTCTGATTCTGAATACTGTAATGAACTGTCACTGTCTGCAGTCAACTGCCAAACCCTACAGTCAATGATTAAAATATTTAGAAGACTAATATTTCATCTTTTAGATCCCATTCACATGCAGGAGGTTTCATGCGAGCGACTATAGCTTTCTCAGTCGCTCCCTTAAGCTGGCATGCAAGCGACTGGGGTCAGATTTGGACTACATAAACCCTAAACCCCTAGTTCATGGATGGAGAGTTGTCCATGTGATTAGAAGGCTCTAGTTGCACATATGAGATTTTGTGCATGCGATTACAGTCAAATCCTTCTTGTTTTGTGCCTGTGACTGGGGCCCAAACCTCTAAATAAATGATTCGAGCTCTGGACCCTGTAATTTCACCTCAAAGTGAACCTAATCCTCTGTAGACAAGCCTCAGACCTGTGCGAGCCAAAAACAAGATAAAAAGATGTCTTATCATTGTGAACAAATGAGGTAGAGGGCGCTTGTTGGGCAGCGGCTCCCCCACGTAATAGGTTTTGGGCTTAAAGCCCACAATTTTGGGGATATTGGTATTGTAAAGGCTCCACGAAGTGTGCAGAATGTGAGTTGTAATGAGTCAAGTCAAAGGGTACCTGCCCGAAAATAAGGTAAAATAATAGAAAGTGAGTCGGCCTGCCCATGGTCTGCGCACCATGAGAATGTATAAATAAAGCAAGGTTCTAGGTGTAGAAGACAGTTTTGGAAAGAAGGGTTTGGAAGAAGATAAAATGTGTATGGGTTGCTAACAACGATAGTCGCTCTGAGTCTGTAAGTCTAAGGCAAGGGATGTAGTAGGAGATAGAGGCTCCGCAACTGTGTGCACGGAGGCCTGTAGAGTCCACAGCTGTGTGCGCGGACCCCTGTAGCTGTGTGCGCAGGGTAGGAAGTGGATTGTAACTGACAAAGGCATTAATAAAGATAAGTTGATTTTGGAATATTGAGTATCTATTTCTATATTTTAGTTTATGCATCTGTTCATGATTTATGATTAAACACATGTCTATTTATGTTAAATGATAACTAAAAGTACGGTGCCTTCATAATTTAACAAAATATCTATAATAATATTAAGCACAGAAAAGGGTAAATTTCATTCGCGCTTGTCTAAGGTAGTCACTCTGAAAAGACAATTGTGCAGAAGTAACACAGTGCGCAGGATCAATCCACGCACCCCCAGACCACATCAAGACATCCCCAGGGTGCGGAAACCTGGTTCCAGCACCCTCCCATACTACCTCAGGTGAGACTTCAGTTCACGCTCCATGGACTGTTGCTGAAAGGACTTGTAGTGTCGGGATTTGTTTGGCTAAACATTGATGAACCTAGGTCAGGCCCCAATAAGCCAACAAATAGTTCTGTTGCCGAGACATGGGATCTACCTAAGGGATGTCTGATGTCAGAACACTGGAACCCTATGAAGAAAGAAATTGAAGATTGGTTGGATCAGAAGCTGCACGAGTTCGTAATACAGGAAAACAAAACTCTGTAGATATTCGAGAAGAGGTGGTTGGATCGCTTCATATATACGGAAATCCATGAGGTCTTCTTCGCGACTTTCTCTTCAGAACTATACGATTGGATCATGAGGCTAGCAGACAGCTAGGGAAGGTGCAAGCTTGATCAACTGATAGTGTGGGCTTTGGAGTTGGTGCACAGGCTAGAGGCATTTGAAGATAAGATCGCATGGGCCGTATATCATTGGCTGGATCAGATAATAGGAGGGTTTATCAATGAATTTTTGATAGACACGACTGTCAGCTACAATGAAGTAGAAATACATTTTCTCAATGGACCGCGAGGTAAGTACATCAAGTCTTTGAATACTTGGATTAAGATGTTGTTATGTGAAAAACGGGTGATCCACATACATTAATGAGTAGAATGACGCAGAGCAGAAGGGTCTACAAAGGGATCGAAGGGTTAGGAAACAGTCCTTTAATTTCACCAGCGTGAGCGAGGAAGAGCGTGCTTGGGTTTCTCCAAGGAGTGCGGTCAGTTTGATCAGGCAACGCATTCCGCTATTATCATCTTTGCTATTGCCACCACTCCCATCACCTTCTTCACCTCCAACTTCGCCCACTCTGCCTCCACCAAACCAACAGTTTAGCATGGCGAGCACGATCAAGTTGCCTGTATTCAGAGGAGTAGGAAACGAAGACCCGGATCAGTTTTGGTTCGTCGTAAGAGCAGTGTGGGAAGCGCACGAGGTTACAGATGATAACATTAAGAAGGCCACATTGGTAAGTGCACTGCAGGATTGCGCGTTGACTTGGTATATCAAGCACTCAAATGATCACCCGAATGCCGGAATAGTAGAGATTCAGATTGCATTGAACAGAGAATTTAGCCAACCGAAATTGGAAACGCAGTCGATCATCGGATTCAAGGAGATTGCGATGCTTCCAGGTGAAACCCCCTGGGATCTAGATCAGAGGCTGAAAAGTATGATCCATGAGGCTAATATGACATTGATAGATGCACAACACCACGCGTGGTTTGTGGCATCTTTGACACCACATCTAAGGATGGCATTGTCACAACAGAAGCTCTCAACCCAGGCAGAGGCATTGGAAATGGTGATGAGGGTGCACGAAACACTGATACAGGATTCAGAGGCACGCGAAGAATTGTGGTGTATAAAATGTAAAGGTCGGGGTCACGACAAGTATCACTATCCTGTATTCACGAACTATTTGGTGGGAGGGGGACCGATGCCATTGAGACCGGAGTCACAAGCAGGGCCGAGTGTGCTCGATGCACTCTGGTGCACAATTTGTCAGGTGGGAGGAAAGCATGCGACAGACAACTATCACTTGTTGCAGAAATATACCCAGACTCCACAACAACTGTATTGTAATTTCTGTAGATCAGTGGTTCACAACGAGCGGACATGTCGGAGCTATGAACTAATGATGGATAGGACCCCAACTTATCAAATGCAGACAGAAATGTGAGGCCTCGATCCAGCTGTAGCAATAGCACGGGGTGGCTTCCAAGGGTGAGGTTGAGGACGAGGAGGAATGGGATCAGGATGAGGGCATGGATAGTTAATCTGCTACAACTGCGGAGGACCCAGGTACTACGCGCGAGACTGTACGAATCTAACTAGAATATGTTGCCCGTATTGTTATCCGTTTGACCATGAAGCAGTAGATTGTCTGACATTGATCACACAGATGCATGAGAAAGGGGTACTACAGCCTACTCCAACTCAAAATATCCAAATGATGAGGTAGGAACCACACGAAGAACACCCCAACATGAATATGGTGTTTAGAAGTGGCACCACTACAGGGGAAGATAAGGGAAAGCAACCCGAGGACGATACATGGGTTCGTAAGGCCCCTACGAAGGAATCTGAACTTGACTTGGAACTCACAAAGGAAACAGTTATGGAAGCTAAGAAGAGCTTCAAGGAGGCCTCTACTTTAGGTAGTAAGGATCAACTAGAACTGGAAATGGATCCGTCTATGCTTACTACCTTTTAAAGACATGCATGAAGCTACTACAAGACAATAAGGCAGCTAAAGGACTCCAAGAGCTGATCACTAGGTGTGCAAGATCAGGGGAACCGCACGTAGTTCGAAAGATGGGGAAGCATGCTTTGCGTACTGGGAGGGAAATGTGGCTGATGACACAAATTGGTGAATATGAGATGGATCAGGTAGTCCTCGACCTGGGTTTGGACACGAACGTGTTACCAAAATAGACTTGGGAGAAAATGGGCCAAACTGTGGTACAATGGTCTCCTATTCAATTGCAGATGGAAAACCAACAAAAGATTGTGCCCATGGGAAGACTACAAGGGGTGACTGTGGATATTGAAGTGCGAGCGTGCAGATGGACTTTGAGGTAATAGAGATTGTGGATGATAGTAACCCTTACCCCGCATTATTAGGGATAGATTGGGATACGAATATGGATGGAGTTATCAACCTGAAGAAGCGAAAAATGACGTTCGAGAAAAAGTCTCTACGCATCGTAGTTCCACTGGATCCAGCTGAAGGAGTGGGCTACACTGAACCTGTGCACGAAGATGACAGTGATGATGAGCTGGACTGCAATTACCAGATAACAGCGCAAGACCAGAATAGGGTAAACCCAACTGAAGATGGGAGAATCTCGTGGGAGCACGACAATTCCTGTACTTCGGATTCTGACGAAGAAATAGAACATTCGCAGAACTGGTTGCATGAAGTATTAATGCTAAATTTCAACAGGCTGATTAGATCACTACAGTACATGATGATCAAAAATAGGGAACTACCAACATATGATTGGGACAAAGGTGGGGATGAACTCTTAGACGAAATTAGAAGGTCAGTACCAAAACAACAACAGTACATTGCGATGGATTGGGCATTATGTGCGGCGCCTGCACAAGGGTGGCAGAAGCACCAGCAGAATATTGGGAGCTGGTGTGAACACAGAAGAAGGATGCACTTGTGGTTCAAAATCCCCAGCATCAAACGCGGGTCGGGCAACCAAGGCAAAGCAGTTTGCGCGCCCACCTGTGTCGATGGGTGCAGTCGCATGGTGGGCAGGCATAACCCAGGCTAAGGATAAAAACTCAGAACCCGACGCAGTAGCAGAAAGAGTGATGTGCACTACAAATGCTCGACGACGGAGCATTCACAAGGCTATGCAGGATTGTGAAGAGAGTTTACCAGGTGGGACGATCAGATGGGGACCTACGTGTCCTAGTGGTTTGGTGGGCTGATAGGACCATAAGCACAAACTAGAGTGCGGAAATGATTTCAATGACGACAAGAACAGAGGAAATCAGGAGGGCTGAGAAGAATCCTTGGATTGCAGCTCCCACAGTAGGACAGGACGTGAGGACCTGGTTAAAGGAATTAGACAGTTGCAAGAAAACCTTCGGCGCAGAAGCATGAAACTTCACGAACCCGATGATGAGTGGGCACGACTGAGGAAGAGAAGTATGACATTGGATGAAGAAATCTGAAAACTGGAAACTGAAGTCATGCAAGTGGGCCGTGAGAAAATGAGTATGAGGAGACCGAGTCTAGCCAGCCCTACTACTGTGTTAGAAGAAATTGCAACCCTGCTATTATGGCTGCAACCACCAGGGGTGCGAAGCCTTGCACTAGGGGTGCGACCACCTGACTATCTATAGAAGGCACAATATCAATGCTCCAGGCAGTTGAAAGAAGGTGCGGGACTATAAACAAGGTTGCAAGAAATCTGTGCGGAAAGGGGTTCCGCGTAGAGCCCGTCTGTCACAAGGCTTGCAGTCATGCTTAAGGGGATGTGCTACCGCGCGGATAGGTTGGGGGGTGACCGTTGAAGACATTGTTCATGACAAGAAGGCTAATTTAATGCAGAAAGGAGCGGGTGAAGGACTATTAAGACATGAATTACGAGCTATATTTGGGGAGATCTGCCACCAAGCAGGTACTAAGAACTCTAAAATGGAGGAAAGGGCTGAATTCAAATCCGACTGTTACTATAAAATTCCACGGGGTAGCTTTCAAGTAGCGCTAGGGTTTTTAAGAATTGAGGTAGTATAGAGCAGTGAGTCCCAAGCTACCTTACCACCCGTGACTGCACGACTGACTGAATCCAGTATAAACACAATGTCGAGAACCAGAGTGCGAATTATGGGAGGTAGCTAAGAACCCTAGGTGACCTAGGAGGATCTGGAGAGACAACAGGCACACCAGAGGTACCGAAGTCCCCATGCATGCCACGACCGCAGAAAAAAAACAGCCACTGGGGTGCATCTGGGTATCACCATGGTACCCAAGAGTTAGTAAAATCTCGCTGGTCGAAAAGGGAAAAGCTGTCACTATTGAAAAAGAATAGGAGGAGGAAGATCTGCAAGACCTGATAGCTCAAATTGAGGCACAGGACAATGAGGTGGAAAATGTCTCCCAAGCACCTTCAACGATAGAGTTACCCTCCTACATTCCCTCATGGAAAGGGACAACCAAGATACCATAGGACCTGGAGGCCACGAAGAGTGCGCTCTAGACCCTGCTTCTTCCGGATGATATCAGGTTTGATGGTCTGCCGTTGGGACGGGTACCGAATATAAAATTCAAAGATTGGGACCTTGTAGATAGTGAGAAGTTCCCACAGTTGGCCATGGAAAAACTATGACAACAGAAATGGTTGCGAGGTGCTGAGAAGGTAGGGTTACTACATCTGCGGTGGATACCCCACTACCAACACATGCCTATCACTATATTTGTCATCAGGCAGCTACTGTGTCTAGTGCATGACGGGTATCTGTGGCTAGAAGAGCCAATCCCCATCATGGCTGACTTAATTCACCGAATTTCACGGCTGCTGATTAAAGGAAGCAATCCCGTAGACATAGCCGGAAAGAGTAGTGACTTGGGCCTCGCGGAAGCTATGAAGGCCAAATATAAGCTAGAGAAAAAGAAGTGAGGGTACGTAATAGCAAGTATCAAGATCAAGGGGTGCACATTTCCACCCAGTTGTTGGCCAACAAGCTCATGAGGAAATGCCGTGCAGACGAAGTACCGACATCTGTAATTGCGTTAGCAGAGCAGTGTGCAGAAGGGGTCCAATTCAATTGGGCGCAGTTTCTTTGTGATGAATTTTTCATGAACTACAGGGAAGCACAGGACCAGGGTAAGACCTTCCACTATGCATGGGTGCTCTTATCCATCCTGTTGATTGCCGGGGAGCTGCGAGCAAATAGCCAGTTTCCCGCCATGGAGTAGAACATACTCGAGGCCGTGAGGTATACCTCGCTCTGGGCAACCAAAGATGCTTCAAGGATCCAGGAGATAAAGGTATTTTGGACATTTGTAGAGGCGATTTTACGAACATGGATCAACCGTAAGCTGCACTTGTCCTCAACAATATATAACACTTTACAGAGTGTGGTTGAATTCAAGGCGGATATGCATAACTTGTATATCCAGGCGCACAAGGATCCAACCCGAGTATGGGAAAAGTTGCCGTTCATTGCCATAGACGATGCAATCTTTGAAGTAACGGTGTCATGATCTTTGGAGTGGCGCACCCCGAACTTGGCGGAATTGGAAAAAATCGCGGCATGACAGAGGAAGAAGGAGACCAAGCTGCACCTCGCGAAGCTAGCGGAAAGAAAGCATCAGGAACAGGAAGCAACCATGCAAAAGATGACGGTTGAGGTAGCCGCGCTAGAGAAAATGACACAGACCACAACCGCGCCCGCTGAGGAGGCCGAGGAAGGCTAAGAAATTCCCATGGAGTAGAATATCCAGGGGGAGGTGGAGACACAGGAATGCACAATCCTTGCAACAAATGTGACCCAAATCAAGAGGCCACGCGTCCTGGAGCATCCTTTTGTACGAAAGAGGAAAAAGGTAACAGAGTCCATGAGAGGAACCCTTATTGGTAAGGATGCTCTGGCAGAGTTGATGACGGAGCAGACGACTATGTTGGGGGCACTCAGAGTGTAGCTGTAGGCATTACAGGTGCAACCCCCAGGAATGATGAAACCGCACCTTGCAGAAGGTATATCCGAGGCTGAATAGATGTTGCACGCACGCACAAAAAACATTTTGGTGTTACCAAAAGGAACCGTCTTAACAGCAGCCAAAGGTGACATAAGGGGCTAGGGGTTGAACTTGGCCGCCCTTCCCAAAGAAACCCTACACTAGCTACAGGAAGGTGTAACTATTGAGATTTGTGCTAGGGAGGGCCGCGTTCTCCTAATCTTGAGTGAGGAAAAGGCAAAACTAGAAAAACTCAGCCTGCAGTGCAATAGCATGGTTGCCCAAAACCAGGGAGTAGAACAGGTAGTGGAGGAAGCCTATAGTAGTATTGCAAAGTTGGCCATACCAGCAGAACTCCCCACAGTAGAAAAGATTCACCAACTGGAAGCTGGATTTTGTAGGACCCATGAGGAGGCTGCGAAGGTGAAGTTGGAGTTGAACTTGCAGATAGCAGAGCTGCGATTGAAGGCGCAATACTCTATACCCGCGAAAGTTAGAGAGCAGCACCACCAAGCCATTCAATCAAGGTTGAAAGAGATAGAGCATGCTGTACAAAACTGCATTGGTTTGTTGGATCAGTGCCTCTTAATGCTCACTTCTCTCCAGGAGGACCCAACGCTACGACAGTTGGAGACGGAAGCACGGGAATTACAGTAGGCTTATGATGATGTTCGGAGAACCGCGCAGATGGTTGCCCTCTCCCAGTGATTGGCCAAGATAAGGGAGGCCCAGGATCTAAAAGAACGAGTGGACATTGCATGACAGAAAGAAGAAGGGCTTAAAGCACGCATCTAGCTTTGGCTCGAGGAAGAATTCACGGTCACTGCCACGATAGAGAGCAAGCTGACCTAGATGCAGGACACATATGCAAAAAGGCAAGCAGACACCAATAACAATGATGCATCAGAACATTGCACACATTTGATACAATAGAAAATGGAGGAATGTGGGGCTAACATCCGCAAAGCATAGAGGTTGTTGGATGGTCTCTGAGCGAAGATCGCCACGCTGGCCAAGTGACTCAGGACGAGTCACGATGTTTGTGTTCGTGGCCTATTGGGAAGCGGGTCCCCCGCGTAACGGGTTTTAGGCTTAAAGCCCACAATTTTGGGGATATTGGTATTGTAAAGGCTCTGCGAAGTGTGCAGAGTGTGAGTTGTAATGAGTCAAGTAAAAGGGTATTCCGCCTGAAAATAAGGTAAAATAATAGAAAGTGAGTTGGCTTGCCCATGGTCTGTGGACCATGAGAATGTATAAATAAAGCAAGGCTCTAGGTGTAGAAGACAGTTTTGGAAAGAAGGGTTTGGAAGAAGATAAAACGTGTATGGGTTGCTAAAAACGATAGTCGCTCTGAGTCTGTAAGTCTAAGACAAGGGTTGTAGTAGGAGATAGAGGCTTTGCAACTGTGTACGCAGAGGCCTGGTAGAGTCTGCCGGTGTGTGCGCAGACCCCTGCAGCTGTGTGTGTAGGGTAGGAAGTGGATTATAACTAACAAAGGCATTAATAAAGATAAGCTAATTTTGGAATATTGAGTATCTATTTCTATATTCTGGTTTATGCATCTGTTCATGATTTATGATTACTCGCATGTCTGTTTATGTTAAATGATAACTGAAAGTACGGTGCCTTTGTAAGTTAACACAAGATATATAACAATATTAAGCACATAAAAGGGTAAATTGCATTCACGCTTGTCTAAGGTAGTCACTCTTAAAAGACAGCTGCGTGGAAGTAATGCAGTGCGCAGGATCGATCCGCGCACCCCCATACCACATCAAGACATCCCCAGGGTGCAGAAACCTGGTTCCAGCACCCTCACATACTACCTCGGGTGAGACTTCAGTCCGCGCTTCGTGGACTATTGCCGAAAGGGCCGGTAGTGTTAGGATTTGTTTGGCTAAACATTGCTAAACCTAGGTTAGGCCCCGATAAGCCAACAATGCTTTTATTAATATCCTTTCAAGGTGGTCCATTTTTCTTTAGGGCCGACCTTATCAAATGTGCACATGTGGCATTTTATTCAGAAGTATACTTTCCCTTATTCGATTTGAGCTATATTTAGGTCAATTTTGGTTCTCTCGAAAAGAGGAAAATGCAACCATTATCTCCATCAGGTGAGCTATCCAAAGTGGAATTTTACCACAATTGCATATTTTTAACACTTCCTCTCAACTAGGGAAAATTCCACCTGTATCATGTCATGTGTATCATGTCATCAAATCATACCCAATCTCAAGTATCTCATAATCACGTATCATTACTGATGATCTCAATTCCTCTCTTGCTCATTCCTGCTTATCTCTTGATTTTCCCTACTCATATGCTGAACATTCTTGAATCTAGAAGAATAATTTGTCATTAGAGGACAGCCTAAGCTACCACCCTCTATTCATCGGGCTACTACCCAAAATCTCTTCCAGCAAGCTACTACCCAAAATTTCTGTCAGCGGGATACTACTCGAGAATATCGACGAGGTGTCAGATTTACGACTCGCATCAACATAGGAGAACATATCATTAGGAAGCACATATCAACTTGGAACCACATTGGGGATCTACTTCTCAACCCATAATCTCATGGGGGAGATACTACTATGACCCCATATAAATAAATATGTGATATAGGGGAGCTAATACTCAAACCCATCCTATTACCTACTGATCTTCCCAAAAATGACCTCATAATATAAGCTTAGATGAGATAGTTGACTTACCAAGAGGTGAGCATCACACGCCTCCAAGCCTCATCAACCCATTGGACAGACAGGGAGAGACAATCCCAACAAGACCTGCTTGTGGGTATGATGCCAACTGGGCTATACTCTGCAAAGACCAAAATAGGGTGAGTTAGTACTCCAACCCTATGGGTAACATATATGGGTGATACCCTATTTTCCAGAGTTCCCTCAATCTTAGGAGCCCTCTATCTCAATTCCTCACCTTGGGAGCTCAGATAGGGGCAAAGATCTGGCTCAGTGTCCTCAATCAACAATGCTCTCATCATACTCATATCTGGTATCAACTTGATCATCATGTAGCAATAGCAAAAATCTCTTGTTCACGTAGGACATCAAGTCAAATATCATATTAGAACATAAAAAATCATATATATATATTATATTATAATTATATTATATATTAAATATTATAATATTATATATATATATATATATAATAATATATATCACAAAAAGAATACCATATTCATCCTCCCTCTCAAGGAGGTGCCAACCACAAGCTTAAGCTTGTCTCATATAACAATACTATCTCCATATACGAAGGTAACTCAATCCCACCTATATGCGGGATTATCTGCCAATCAGTTCCCATTTTAAGTCATCATATTGTATCCATGTCATATCCAGATCATGCTCAAACAACTCTCTAAGGAGATTTGAAACACCCCCTCCTACTAGGTCCACCCAAGAAATTGGCCAGCCAGGGTAAACATGCGATGAGAGAGGCTACTATAGGGATTCAACTTACTTGGTGACCTTAAGGAAATGGAATCAACAGAACATATCAAACAAAGCCATCCACATTATCAACAATAACCTAGGAGACATGTCAGACACTCATACATCTTTTCCCTGAGTCCCACTGATGATTTAAGTCTTTTAACCCCTGGTCTCTCTCATGCTATAGGCAAGACATCAAGAAAAATCCAAAGTCACTCTCACAGGCCTATGTGCCAACGTCCCCAGGATTTGAACCACTTTTCTAGACCAGAATCCTAATCTCTGCCCAAAAAATGTTATAACCTTGAGAATCCATCAAAGACATGATGACAATATAAACAAATCAAAATCAACCTCAGGACTAGGCCTAAGAATCCCCAACTAGGACTGAGATTCTGTTAAACACTTGGAATCAATGCAACCTACAGATCTAGGATACAAGACAGAGCATAAATGAGTGAAAGAGCTTATGAAACATAACCAGAAGGATCACCTCCTTCTCCATTGAATTGTTATAACATCAATTAGATATTGCATCCATCCATTTAAAAATTACAAGTAAATACATGAAATAACCATGACATGAACTAGTAATATAACTGTGCTTATCACAAGCATAAAACCATATAAATATCAGATATATGATAACCATTAAATCCACATATAAATCAGTACAAAAGTATGAGAGCTTAAATTTTATTAATCATAGGAAAATCCGACCAGGTTTAGGACTTCCACATACTACTTGATCGTAGACATGGCTGAACCAAATCTTTCTTTTAGCTAGTCACCCTCGTGCCATATTCCAAGCGTGAATGTGGGATCTCATATAAAAACCAATCCAAGAACAACCAAGGGAATCTAGAGGTTAAACCACATCCACACTCACCAAACCGTGATCACACGAAACTCGGTGCTCTAATCACAACCAAATCGAACTTGGAATGCCATCCAAAATCCATCACTATCTTTGAAGAATTTTCTGTTTGCTTGTCTCTCAGGCTTAACCACAATTCAATCCTAGATCACTAGGCCATAAACCGAGACCAACCTCTCAGTCTTTATCATAATCCAAACTCAGATCACTAGGCCCTAAATCGAGACCAACCTCTTAGGCTTTACTGTAATCCAAACTCAAATCACTAGGCCCTAAACTTAGACTTCTCCCTCAGGATTTACCATGTATCCCACCACAATTGGTTAAGGGATTCCTAGGCCTTTAGGAATGAACCTTGAGACCACCTCCACCCTAGGTTCTGAAATCCATCCAAAAAACCAAAGCTCAGAACCAAGATAAACATCCCAACATACCATGGCATCCAGAAAAATGCAAGGCTAGGATAAAAACCACTGTCATAACCCAACAAAACCATGCCACCGACAACAAGAGAACCATACGCCAACATCCAAAGCCATGCATGTCCAAAGCCGCTAGGAAATCACTCATGAAAAAGGTTACCTGCAAGTATTCCTGCTGAATTTGCTTGATCCTGATTTCTTTTCCTTGATCCTTGCTTTCCTTTCTTTCCCTTTGATTGTGTTTCCTTCCTTAATCCAAAGCTAGAGTGCTCCAAGGAAACTCTAAGTCACCAAGAGTGTGAGAGAGCTCCAAACTTGAACTTACAAAAGGTTACACTCACCAGGCTTGAGCCAAGAGCTTAACATTGACCAAGCCTAAGACAAGAGGTTCGACTCACTAAGATCTTGCCAACTGATCCTTAGAAGCCTTTTTATTAATGAGGCCTCTAATTTATTTATTTTCCATTATTTTCCTTCATTTTTCTCCCCACAAGCAACCTGTGACCTTTTACCTTCCTTTTCTCCTAATTTCCTTTATTTTCATAAATAAATGTGATAAAAAAGCCTTTTTGCATTTTAATTCCCTTGCCTTAGCCTTTGCCAATTTTCCTTAGACAAAAACACACATCTAGTGATGCCCAATAGGATATCTTTGCCCAACATTCAACTTGGAATAAGTGTCCCTTACCTATGGACTTATTTTTTCCTTTATTAACTTTTATTACATGAACTTTTCACCAGGAATGTTACAGAACCCTCCCCCTTGGGGAACACCATCCTCGGTGTTAAACCACACCATGACCTCAACATAACTGCTGAAGAGAAAATATAATGCCCATGGAGCTTTATAACTTAGCTTGTTGCAGTATTTACAATGAAATACCTACTCAAAAGAAAAACATCATGACAACATGACCAGATAATACTGCATACTGGAGCTTTATAGCACAATTCATTACTGTATTTACAATAACCACATATACACATATGTACATTTTCTAAACCGAAAATAAAAGGATAGGATGCCCATATCAATCAACAAGGGAATCCAGAGGATCACACCTCCACCCTCAAGGTAGTACCATGATTCACCTCCTTCCTAGGAAGTCCATAATCCACTGTCACATTCAAAGCTGCATCCAATGTCCAGGGCTACAATCATGCGCCGCTTGTCCCCTCAGTGAATAGTTACCGACTCATTGTTCCAGGGTGCAATCCCAATGTGCATATTGTTCCATTTGGAGATGCTAATGACAAAAACCAATATATCTGCGACTTGCCCTTCTCTGCTACACAGTCCCTTGGGAAATCCTGTCACCCCCTTCTATGTAGTCACTCACCTTCCAAGTTCCTTGACATCCCCTAACCCAGGCTATCCATCACTTGGCAAGGCTTCCTTGCATAAGAAGATACAAAACCAAGGCATATCCCTGCCTTAAAACCGTCATACCATACAACATGCTCATGGAAATTAGTGGACACTATTGGGTACCAGTGTCCCACAATGGCCCTGATCCCGAAGTGCTTTACCAACATACTGCTGCATGTTCCAATTTCTTTTTCTGTCACTGCCAATGATTGTAGTTGATTTCAACCACCCAACCGAGCATTTTAATTCATTCATGTTCCAAGCACATAATTTCCAATAGATTCAAATAAATTGAAATAACATCAAATCATACCTCATTGGTAGTTCATCAATAAGGTACACTTGCAATCCTATTCACTTCCTTTCACAACAAGTTAAACTAACTGTTTGATAAAAACATCAAGTATAAACATATCACATCTGGTTAGCTCAAAACACAACCATCATAGATAAACATCATAAATCACATGTCACCATCATAAACTAGAATCATAGATCACATATAATCATCATATACCATAGTCATAGATCACATACATAATAAAACTGAAATAAAATGTTCATACTTATCCTTTCATCAATCGTTAGCTTCTCCCTTTGTTTTTATTTCGTACACACTCCGGATTAGTTGCCACACCAGATAAACACCCAGTGCCTTCTCCTAAACCATGGGCACATACACATAGTGTGCATCACAAACGTACAACTACAAACGTCATACAACACCATGCAATACATGCATATACACCAGTGCCATATGTACCACATGAACACAATACAACCTGTACACTGCAACCACCTGCACAACGTGTCCACAACATCACATGTACACGACACCACATGCACAACGTGTCCACAACATCACATGTACACGACACCACCTGCACAACGTGTACACAACACCACATGTACAATGCACCACTATACAATGTGTACATATTAACACATTTACATAGTACGATACACATGGCATGTATGCGACACCATATGTATATAGAGCCACATGCATGACATGTACACAACACCACCTGCACACAACACCACTTGTACAAGATATACACAACACCACATGCACACAACACCATTTGTATAATCATGCACACAACAACATATGTACATAGTGCCACATGTACAACATGCATGCAACACCACCTATACATAGCACTACATATCCAACATGGACATAGCATCAGCTACACACAACACTGCATATCCAACATCTACATGGCACCATCTATACCAAGCACTGCATATGCAATATCTGCACAATACTACATTCACATAACATCAAATACGAAACATGCGCACAACAAAGTACCACACATCCAAAACCATACTGTCTTCACCAGGCAACCTTGCTTCCAATGTCTTATCCATGCTTGTCCCATCATGTTGCAGATCATGCTACTTTCATTTCACTGTGTTATCCCTCGGTATAACCTGCCCATAACATAGACAATATAATAAAATAATATCAATTCATAAAGACATGATATTGACCTCATATATTTTTCAAGGCTACTCCTTGTAATACCAAGAACCTCTTCCTTGTAATACCAAGAACCTCTTCATGTCATTCGCCTGCGTAAGCAATAATTCATCCACATGAACAGTTCTTGATGACCCTGTCAGATAGTGACATAGATACATGGATACACACACACACACACACACACACACACACACACACACACACACACA
>APFE030618848.1:0-10122 GCA_000404065.3 Pinus taeda
TTTCATTGTGGCCGACACTTTATGTTTCCCATGGAATCCATCAAATTCAAGCATGTAGTAGCCAGTGAAAATCGTTTAGGACCTACCTGATTTTCACTTAGACATCATTCAAGCACCTGAGCATACAATTGTTAAATTAAGTGACATGCCATATTTTATTTGTTATATTTTATTTATGACATGTGTTTATTTTAAATAAAAATATTATTCTCATTTTAAATCCAATATAAAGAGAATACAATATTTCGCGTGCAAATTTAAAAGATTTTTTAATGAGGAATAATGTTTTCAATCATTTTTACATGATTAAAATATTTTTTTTTATCATGAATAATGTTTTCAATAATTTTTACATTAGTATTTAAAAGATTATTATTATTTTTATAAATAGTCATTATTCTTTTAAACAAATATTTCATTATAAACATTTATATATAAAATTTAATATTAAAAAATATTTTTAATAATCATTGAAAAAGGAGCAGTCTGTTAGGCTCCAGACGAAATGGAAAGAAATCATTAAAAGAGAGGAAAGGAGCTTCACTAGCAAAAACAAACGAGCTTCACTAGGAAAAACAAACGACTAACAGATCAATGATATTCACATTAATTATTAAAGAATAGTAATTATATGGCTACATATATGTATATATATATGATTTTGTGCACAGGCCAGGGAAATATTTTCTCCCCTGAATCCCGAGTTGGATTTCCGACCAAAGACCTATTTAACTAAACAGTTTGTCAAGCAGATTTTATTGTATTTTTTTTAATATTTTTATACTAAATAACTTATATGTTAGCCTTTATCTCAGAATGAGAAATAAACACAAACCAAGTCCACAGAAGATGAAGGCACTTCCACTAATGGTTGCTCGTAAAGAAGAGAGGAAGGAAATTCCCCTTTGTAGGGTGTTGCAAACTTTCGAGTATGTTTGGTACTGTATTGGGCGCAGGGCCATGCTCTTTATTGATCAACCAGCTATGATGTTTTTTGGGTAAATCTAAAACTACTGGTACCATCCATGGAAAACTCTTCCGTCAATCAATTGCAGGTAGTCATTTATTTATGATGCTTATATGCATACCTCGCTTCGCTCGGCATTACCCAAGCGCTGCCCTCGACATTACCCAAGCCTTGGCTTCGAGTATAATTCTAATGATGTGGCTTGCTACTACTGTCCTGGTATTTTAGGTTTCCTATGTGTCTTCTTACTGTAAATCTAATTAAATTAAATAATATTTTAATAAAACAATTTTAATTAATAATCACTTTTAAATATTAAAAAAATTCATAGAAAATTACTTATCCCTGAATACTTGGATAACCACTAATAAATAAAAACTCCAACAACAACAATTTATCGATAATATCCGATTCGGCGTGCTATACAGAGGCCATTTAATTAGAATAAGCGTTAAGTAGACACATTAATAGTATTTATATTATCATTACCAGGCGTTGCACCTTTAGGAAAAGCTGTATTTCACCAGCAAATTAGTAATCCTCGAAGCCCTATCCAAGAATATCTATCCACTAAAAGAGGGCATCTCCTCAAACTCCAGCACGCATCCCCAAACAATCACAACCGTCCACATAATTAGTTTTTTGTGATATTCAAAACGGAATAAGAAAACGCCATCAAAAGTAATTTCACCGTGCTAATCTGCAAGTAGGCTATGTAGCTATGGGTCTAGAATTGGATCTGTAAGTAGGCTATGCAGCCTTACGGCGGGCATTTCTGGGGTTTATTCGAGCTCTCGCTTCTGAATTGCACAATGAACAGAAAGGAAGGGCTGGGTCTTTCTCACGAATGTGTTGATCTGGCTCTGTAGGGTTTTGCTGTGTAAGGTTTTTGGCGGTGCCTCTCTGTAGGTGAGATCTAGCATAGTAATAGAACGTAAAGTGTTCAACACATCTAAAGAAAATGGATGCGCATGCATGAAATGTGAAAAGGAGGAGTTCAATTGGGCGTTTGGAGCTTAATTGGAGCTTAATTCTGGAGAGACCAATGTTGTAACAAACAACGTAGACATGAAATGAGAAAAGGAGGAGCTCAATTGGGAGCTTGGAGCTCAATTGGGGGTTTGGAGAGACCAATGCTGTAACAAACAGCGCAGCCATGAAATGAGAAGAGGAGGAGCTCAATTGGGCGTTTGGAGAGACCAATGCTCTAACAAGCAGCGCAGCCATGAAATGAGAAACCAATGTGGTCAATACTCGAAAATATTTATGGGAAACCTTACTTCTTACATGGAATATCTCACATGTGAACATCCTCTATGTGAACAGACTAAAACTAGCTCAATTGACATGTTCTGTAAATATATCATAGAGATATCTGTAAACTGCACCAAGAAACACAGGAGAACAAGGCCATTCGCAATTACTACTAACCTTGCTTCTTAAGAATCTTTCATTTGTTATTTGTTATTGAAACTGTGCAAACAGGTGGTTAAAAAAGAGCTCCAAACTCGTCACTCCAGCTCCTCCTGTATATAAAATTCCAACTCATCAAGAAAAGAACAGAAACAAAGGGCCCGGAATGAATTTAGAAGTAATTTAAGAAAATATTGCCATAGGTACACCCTCACTCTGAATGCATTGATAAGTTGGCCCTTCAACCACCCCTGCATACTCTCCTCGGTTGGACTTTCTCTCTCACTTAGCAGACACAAAACAACCATACCACAACACTACAAACATACCACAACACTACACAACCCACATTACAAACATACCACAACACTACACAAGACAGGACATGGATGCATACAACACTACACAGAACATTATGGAGCGCTCCATAAGACAGACAACTTTACATCAAAGACCTTGAGAGAGAAAGAACACCCATGCTTAACCACCTGTAGATTGAACATGAAAAAAATTGTCAGCTTACTTGGTTTCCCTGGATAACCAGTGCAATAAACAGAGAAATAGACAAAACAAATTAAAGGAACAGAAAATTACCCCCTCCATGAATAATCCACTCAGATCGCCTTGCTGCTATTTTCGGACTGCAAAAACTTCGATCACCTCCTCTTCGCTGGTGAATTTCCTCCTCTCATTCCACCGATCCCTCTCATTCTTCATTCATTCCACCGATCCCTCTCATTCTTCATTCACTACGGGCAAAGTATATAACCACCGATCCCTCACATTCTTCATTCCTCACGCGCGGCCGAGTGTATAATAACTAAGGCGTTCATGGGTTTTATGATTGCTTTTCTGGACCGTTGTGTTCAAATTCACCGCTAACCAATCTTTTAATTACTACTCATTAAACCAATTTTCTAATTACCATCCATTAAACCATCTTTTAAAGTCAGTGATATTATTTTATAATTTTTTTATGTTGCTGTAGTTTTTTTTACCTGCGTTATTCAGTTTCTATGGTGTGAATAAGAGTGATTCGGTTTCTATGGGCGTTGATTAGAATATATATATATATATATAATCTACACCAAAATAAAATTTTGAAAATAGTTAGATTGAAAAGTTAAAAGAGTTATCATTCATAATCACTCACTTAGTAGTTTTATAAAAGTTATTTTGTTTAATTATTTCTAAGAGCTAAATTTACTTTATTTTCACCACGTTTTAATCTATCTATTGGTCCAAAGGGTGTAAAGAAATGTTGAGTATAAAGAGAAATAGTTATAAATATGAAATTTAATAGTTGTTCAATATTCAATTCCAGGAATTAGTGCATCATGAGTAGTGTTACATTGCATTTGAGTAATGTTTCTCTTTGAAAGTTAACATCTTCATCTAATTAGTGATATTCATTCAAGAAAAATATCCTTTGATCTTGCACCTTCACGATTTATACGTAATCTGTTGGGAGGTTTTTACATTTTAATTGATTTTTCCCAACAAAAATATAAATGTATTTCACTCACATTTTCCAAAACCCAATTGTGTTTTTCATGTATGTGCTTTTCAATTTTATCATTTTAGTTATGTCTCTCTTCTGAAAGCACTAGCCCATAACCAACAATTAAGTAAAAAATCACAAAGACCTATTTTTAATTCTCTTTATGATACATATTCTATTTGTTTTTACATTATAGAAAGGCCAAACAAATATAATAGCCTATTTTATAACACAATATGCTTCTCAAGACAAGGCTACACTTATGCCTTTGAATCAATTATCTCGTTTTCTTCATTTTCTTATAGTATCATTTGAAGTATATAATTATGGCTTAAAATTGATGTCTCTGGATAACATATATATCCATCTCTTCACTTTATTAGTGATAATGATTTGTACTCAAAACCATCATAAAGCCTCCCCTAATGTATGTTATTGACACAATATTAACCTCATTAATGAATTTTTATATGCATAATATGCCCAATACTTAGTCGAGGAATAATAAAAATATGAAAGAAAAGTGCATAACTCAATTAATGAATGGAAGATAACAAAGAATGTTCAAGTAAAGAGTATATTAAGACAATAAATCCATGTAGAATGAGAATGATTTAGAACCCTCTAAGTAGAAGTGGATGTATTAGATTTCTTTCCAACATAATGTATAACATAGTATTGCAATAAATGGAACTTGTTAAGTTTCTTTGGCTTTAGAGAATCGTGATTTCTCATCTTCACAAGTTTCCTTCACTAATCATGGTACCAATTTTGAAATTGCACTATCTCATATCACATATGTATTTATTAGGATTATACAATAAAATATAGGTGGGAGTGGGATCTTTTCTCATCCTATCCAATTTTGGAACCTCTACATACATATATAAAAAAAAAAAAAAAAAAGAGAGAGGGAAGTTTCACAATAGAACTACTTCCTTGTCCATATAGACTTTATGAAACTAAGTGTTAGAAAGTGAGATCTTTATCCAACTTTCTAGTTATCTTGATAGAAAAAGAAACGAAAAGTTAATATGATAAAGAGAAATAGTCACAACAAATTGTGGGTTAAACTAAATCTCCAAAATGAAGATAAGTATGAAAGCATCTTCCATCCCTTTTCAAAAATTTCAAATAAATTTCCAAGCAGAAAGTTAATGCATTAACATACAGTTGGATTTATCTCAGGTGGCTGGAGGAATGCCTATCATCCTCCCCACCTAGGTTCGATTCCCACAAGTGACATGTTGAGCTCATATATAGTATATTTCTCTAATGGCTTTCATCATTGTTCTCGACTAGCCTTGTGGCCTTAATAATCTAGGGTTTTCCCTATGTATCATCTTCAAAATGAGGGAAATTATCCAAGGGCTTTCCCCGAGATTTGTAACATCGGAAAAAATACAATATATCGTGGAAACCTTATGTACCAATAAGTTTGGCCTTTAAAACAAAGTGGTCATACTAGTGTAAGTGTGGCAAAAATCCATAAATAGCTAAATGTATGCAAGGGCTAACCCTTTGTACTACTATAGATTCAAACATACACCAACATTTTGTGCCACTATATATTCAAAATACACTATAGATAGTACAATGCTAACATGATAATGTTTGCACTCGTTTCAATATAATTACTCATTACTTGATCGATTAATAGATATTTCAATATACAAAAATACTAAAACCAATTTTGATTACTTATAGTTGTCTTACATCATCAGAGTTGGTTGAATTGAGCATTATGATGTCTAAAACACCATAAAATGGAAACATTAATAATGTGAGTAATGGACTTCAAAAACCGAAACAAGTCTCATATGTTTTTCTTCCATCCCCTGTTTATGAGACATATATTTATATTCCATATGAAGAACATATATGTTTTGGTCCTCTAGGTACTAATCACACTCAACAATAGAGTTCAAATCCATTACAATAAACCTCAACATGTGGCTTGCAAGAATGGAACCTAGGTGGGGAGGACAACAATTATTTTTCCCAACCAACTAAGATAAGCCCAAATGAAAAAACATGCCTCTTAAGTTATGTGAATAAAATGCACAAGTTAAGTTATTTGTCTATTATAAAAACCAGAAAACAATTGAAACCATGCTGAGTTTATTCATGTAGATCCAAGAGAAGCTTCACCAACAACCTCAAAGCATGAAAGGGTTACCTCATAACAAAACATCAAACTCTAAGGCTAAAAGGAATGGGAAATGACATTATATACCTCATAATAAAGGAAATATATCAGTTAAGGTATGTAATTAAACTTTTATGTTTAATTTTTTTCTAAAGATAATAAAAAGGTTTTCGAGTAAAATTTGAATGGTTTCCATGGTGGAGAATGTTGATGCTTCTAGTGTAGCATAACTAATAATTATGGAATTCAACTATCCTACACAATGCGTCATATTTGTTATTTTAATAATCATGTTCCTTTATGGTGGAGGCAAGAGTAACAGGGGCATTATTCAACCCCAATGAAAAAATTGTGGCACAATTTCCATGGGGTCTTGGTCATGCGACAAACAACCAAGTGGAGTTTCTTTCTCTATGGAAGGGTCTAGAAACTTCTTTCGAAATTAATTTTTACTTTATTTTAGTCTTCATTGATTCAATGATTATAATTTGTTAGGTAGTCATTGCTATGATGGAGTCGAGCTTTTTTCCCCTCTTATTCTCCAAAGGATTCTCTTACTTACCTCTCAATTCGACCATATGGAATTTTTTCCATGTTTGAAGACATTTGAATTCAATGGCAAACATTTTGCAAAATAAAGGCTCCGTGTTGGGCCAAGGAAGATTATATTTGGATCAAAGAAATTTCAAAATCATTTATATACCATAGTCATGACGAGAGTCCCAAGGCATATTCACTTTCATTCAAATGTTGATACTTATGGAAATTTGTCTCGAAGTGGGGATGGGACATCTTCCTCCTGCTCTAAATGGTCTATGACTCTTGTTAAAAGGATAAGCGGTATTGGGATCTAGATACTTATTAATTTCTGACATTCGTCTTCAAAATTTTCTTCTAGGTGTCCCATGCACCTTATTATGTGTCTCGAAATATTTCCCCTCATCTCCAAAATGAAGCATAAAAATTTAATACTTATTTTGTCGAAGCGACAGGAATTCAATATGGCTATGGAGTTTCTTTCTCTGAGAAGTGGGCTGGAGTTAATTTCATCACCCTAAACTTTCAATCATCAGTCTATTCATCATCGTCGAGAGGATTTTGGGTTGGATATGAAATTTTTCCTTAGTATGGCTCATGGAAGTGTTTCAGTCTCAATTATATAATAGATTATGTGGAACTCCATAAAATTATTTCGAAGCCTTACCTTGCTGGTCTTGGGGTGTGGGTTAAGCTTGTTAGTTCTTTTGCAAGTCAGGTTCAGTGGTCCTTAGCTGAAATGGAACAATCTCATTGTCTTCCAGAAAGCCTTGATGTTGGTTCTTTGTTTCTTAAATTTTTGGGTCTCATTGAGGTGTTGCCAAAGTTTCTAGGAAGCAACAGGATGACATGGATGAGAGACAATGCTAGTCTTCACAACTATTATTAGAAGATAAGTTCCTCTAACTTCTGAGTAGTCTGGAAATTTCTTTGAATGAATTCCATGAGGAAGTTATTGCACTCAGCACTCAGGTTACAACTCTAGGGAATTGTATGGTTAGTAGTGCTCAACTTTCTCTTGGAGGTGTTTCTCCTAGTGTGGTTCCTGATAAAAAGAAGCCTCTTCACTCACAGAGGAATGAGCAGCCTAGTTTTGGACGATGTTGATATGGGAAACTAAGGAGGGGACTATTGGTTTTAGTTAAAATATTTTGTTGATATATGTTGTAATGTAAATACCTTTTGATACTTGGGATCTTCTGTATATTCATAAAAATATATATATATTTAGAATAGGGAAGAAATGAAATCCTAGAGATGACACTAGTTTTGTATGGTCTGGTGAATATTTACATTGTCAGAGAAAAAAAGATATTATAAGGCTTCTAGCTCATAATCTAGTATTATTAATGCAAAACCCTTAACTGTTTCTTAAAAAAAAAATCATGTTCCTTTGTTTACCATGAGGCTTTGGATTGATAGTGAATGGGTGTTATGTTAAGGACTCCACAAAAATTTCTCCGATTCTATAACACCCTCCTCCCACATTTACCCAAGTTAACCAGTCTATTGGGGTAAACATGTGATGAACGGCTACTACAATCTGATTCAACTCCCCATGTACAGTTAAGGAAATGGAACCAACCCAACACAATCAATCTGACCTTTTTCACATGTCACAAAAGCTACAAGATACAACCAAACCCTTCTAAGTGATTTACCCCTGAGACAACTTGACACTTCACTCCTCTAGAGCCTTAGTCACTCCCATGAAATGGAGTTTCTTTATCTACGAAAGGGTCTAGAAACTTCTTTGGAAATAAATTTTACCATTATTCTAGTCTTTATTGATTCAATGATTATAATTCTTTAGGTGGTCTAGGCTATGATGGAGTCGAGCTTTGTTTTCCCTCTTATTCTCCAAAGGATTCTCTTACTTGCCTCTCAATTCAAGCATATGGAATTTTTCCATGTTTGTTGACATTTGAATTCAGTGGCAGGCATTTTGGGAAAAAAGGCTATGTTTGGGCCAAGGAATATTATATTTGGATCAACGAAAATTTAAAATCATCTATATACCATAGTCATGACGAGACTCCCAAGGCGTATTCACTTTCATTCAAATTTTGACACATATGGAAATTTTTTGAAAGCGAAGATGAGGCATTTTCCTCCTACTCTAAATGGTCTATGGCTCTTGATAAAAGGATAAGTGGTATTGGGATATAGATATTTATTAATTTCTGACGTCGATCTTTAAAATTTTCCTCTAAGTGTCCCCTCCACCTTATTATGTGTCTTGAAATATTTCTTCTCATCTGCAAAATGAGGCATAAGAATTTAATTCTTATTTCGTGAGAGCGACTGGAATTCAATATGGATATGGAGTTTCTTTCTCTGAGAAGTGGGTTGGAGTTAATTTCATCACCCTACACTTTCAATCATCAATCTATTCATCATCCTCTAGAGGATTTTGGGTTGGATATGAAAATTTTCCTCAATATGGCTTATGGTAGTGTTTGAGTCTCAATTATATAATAGATTATGTGGAACTCCAGAAAATTCTTTGGAAGCCTTACCTTGCTAGTCTTTGGGTGTGGGTTAAGCTTGTTAGTTCTTTTGCAAGTCGGGTTCAATGGTCCTTTCCTTAAATGGAACAACCTCATTGTCTTCCAGAAAGCCTTGATGTTGGTTCTTTGTTTCTTAAATTTTTTGATTTGGTTGAGGTGTTGCCAAAGTTTCTAGGAAACAACTGGATGACATGGATGAGAGACAATGCTAGTCTTCACAATTATTATTAGAAGCTAAGTTCCTCTAACTTTTGAGTAGTTTGGAAATTTCTTTGAATGAATTTCATGAGGAATTTATTGCACTCAGCACTCGAGTTACAGCTCTAGGGAATTGTATGGCTAGCAGTGCTCAACATTCTCTTGGAGGTGTTCCTCCTAGTGTGGTTCCTGATAAGAAGAAGCCTCTTCACTCACAGAGGAGCGACAAGCCTAGTTTTGGAAGTTGTTGATTGGGGAAGCTAAGGACGAGTTTATTGGTTTTAGTTAAAATATTTTCTTGATATATGTTGTAATGTAAATACCTTCTGATTCTTGGGATTTTCTATATTCATAAAGAGAATATATATTTAGAATAGGGAAGAAATGAAATCCTAGAGATGGCACTAATTTTGTATGGTCTGGTGAATATTTACATTATCGCATAACAAAAAGATATTATAAGGCTTCTAGCACATAATCTAGTATTATTATTGCAAAACCCTTAACCGTTTCTTAAAAGAAAGTGTGTTCCTTTGTTTTCCATGGGGCTTTGGATTGATATTGAATGAGTGTTATGTTAATGAACTCCATACAAAAAGGACTTTGATTCTGTAACACCCTCCTCCCACATTTATTCAAGTTAACCAGTCTATTGGGGTAAACATGTGACGAGCAGCTACTACAATCTGATTCAACTCCCCATGTACAGTTAAGGAAGTGGAACCAACCAAACACAATCAATCTGACCTTTTGCAAATGTCACAAAAGCTATAGGAGACAACCAACCCTTCTAAGTGGTTAACCGCTAAAATAAATTGACACTTCACTACCCTAGAGCCTCAGTCGC
>APFE030618858.1:0-12854 GCA_000404065.3 Pinus taeda
ACATGCATGATATTTAAAAACTTGCCTTGTGGATTTACAAAAAAAAAATTAAATGCTATTTAAAAAGATCATGATTCAAAAAATTGTTGTAACTCTTCAAGTTACAACCTGCATTTAAAAATATTGAATTTTTTATTTAAAAAAATTAAAAATTCAGAAATTGAGATAACCCATGATGTTACCTCATGCATTTAATTGATTTAACCCTTGAAATTACATCATGCATTTTAAGATCTTAAAATTGATATTTAAAAACATTGAAAGACTAAAAACACAAGCGTTGAAGCATGCACATTTTGAAAATTAAATACAGTTTTTTCTAAAACATGTCAAGTTCATCAAGGTGTGCTTACATAGTGGGGGCACACATGGTATAGAATTGAAAAAACACACGGTCATTAAAAATGACACATTGATAACTAAAAAACAGACACATATCAAAGATATATTACAATGTCCATCAATAAATATTCATGGAGAACTTCGTAAATGTAATTCATCTTTCACACATAAATCTTGAATTGGCATTGCCCCATACGATAGATCACTAGACGTCCTATTAACATTTGCATAATGTCTTATGTTAAATGATTGAAATTGACTCACAATATTTTTTTCTTCTCCATGCAGTTGTTTCAACATCTCCTTTTTAGCTTCGTACACATCTTTCATCTGGTTGCACACAAGTTCAGAGTTGGTGAAGACTACAATTCCATAGGATCCATACTCCCTAGCTTTTCCCAAGCCTTCTATCAATGCGATATAATATGCTTCATTGTTTTTCTTCTTCCAGGTACATTCCTTTTCCTTTGGAGGAATTTATTCATCACAATATTGCATAGCACATGTGTAATCATTGCTTGCCCTGGATTGGGATAAAAAATAAACTTATATGCATAATGCTCATTTTTCAACTATGTTTAATGGTTTTTCTAATCCCTATAAAAAAACAAATCCAATAAAATGAATTTAATATATTTATACAGGTATTGTTAGGTTGTACAAAAGATTATTGTTTAGACAAATCTGTTGGAAGGCTAATTAGCAAGAAAGGTTGTTTCTACTTGGTTAGATGGTTGGATAATTGCAAGAAGAAGTAGAGATCTCTAATTAGCAACCCAATAACATTAAAATTAAAACACCAAAAAAAGATGACAAAGCAATGCCAACACTATAATTACTCATTAATGTTTTCCTTCACCATTCAAACAAGTAATCAAATCAATTCGTCCAGGAAAGTAAATGTAATTTCAAGATGTAATTCAATGATGGTGACCATGCCACCATTTCAACTCAAGTGAAAATATCCATTTTTGAAAAGCGTTTTTTAAATCTTTGTCCATTTTTTTCATTTGGAAAATTTTATTTCAATTAATTCTAGTAGAGGATTTGTACATTCTTTGATTCATTATAAATATGTAATGTGGAATCATTTATTTAATTTCTTTACATATATGATATCTATATTGTATTTTTGCTACAGATAGTCGTTATTAATCTAGAAATTTCTTAACTGTGTTGGGATTTAATGTGGTAGTTTAATCTTCTTCCAGGAGTATGCAGATGCATTAATAATCTGGTGATTTTATTTCTTAGGGAGATGTACATCAGACTCCATTCTTCTTATAACATCGTGGAAATTATTTTGTGCAATGTTTTAACCTAGGCATCAAAAATTGAGAGACATTTTGTTTAGCAAGCATCAAATCCGTCCATTCAGTATTTTTTGTTCCTATTTGAATCTTTTTAATTCATTAATCTATTAAATTTTTATTAAATGAACATAAAATTTTAGTAGTTTCAGAAAGAAAAATAAACCTGCATTTAGAAATTTCTAAGGTAATATTGGGAAGGATTTTTTGTTAAAATTGAGAGATTATTTTATGGTTTATTTGTGATTTTTCAAATGAAGAAATCATGTTTAGAGCAGCCCTTAGGCATACATAGTAATTTACCGAGATAGACGGATTGTTCATTCAATAAGAGAGGATGTGAACAACAATAGTATGGTGTCCACGCATAAGGAAAAATGAGTAGGCCAATACCAATAATCAGCGACCAACGTTTTTATTATGATCAGCATAAATTTTTATGTAGCTGCATATTCCACTTGCCGAATGATCAATTGAACTTAAGGTCTATCTATAATAATAATCTCTCTGTGATTGTATTGGAGTGGCTCTCCACGCAAAATAGGAAGGCCCTATATGACACACCTGAAAATGTGCAGGTAGGCTTGAGGTGCTAGATATTTTTGTCACCCATGAAGCCCTTCAAAGGCAATGCAAACGACTACAAGTAAATTTCATTGTTGTCCAGATTTGTATTATAAGTTCAATGTTTATAAGTTTGAATGACATACTAATATTTCTTTTCTGTTTTTTGTAAACAGAGATTTCCCTCTTCAGGAGAACTCAGAATAATTGCATATTCAAGTTTCCCAGATCTGAGTGAAGGATTGAGCCAACTATTGAATCCTTTCCACCGAACGGAAAAGGAAAAATATGGACATGGGTTAGAATTTAAAATCTCAGTAGACACAGAGAGTTTATTACGAGCTTTTACATGAATGTCATGTTCCTGTTATGACGATCTAAGCTTGTAACTCTAATCAAACAGGACTTACTTACAACTTACTAACACATATCTATTGTGTACATTAATCACCAGCGTTACCATATTCAATACATGGAACATATATCATAACTAAGCTTATACCTTTGTGTAATATGAGCTATTCACCTAATCTAAGTAAATGGTAATGGTTTTATGTTTCCTATATGATTAAGCTTACTGGTTTTGTTGTAACACTAGTTGTATACATTGTTTCCATAATCAAAACATGTAATTATCACACTTCTACATAAGATTTAACATTACCTATATAGAAATGAACAAGGGTTTCAGGTTTCCCTAATCACTTAGATCAAATTAAGCTTACATTATCTTAGAGCTTTATCTTTAGTACGAGGAAAGAACAAGGCTTGTTTCTTACTGTTATATAGAGAATGAAAACATTATCCACTTGCATATATTCTCTATTGATGTATTTTGGGTCAGAGTCATGAGAAGTGGAGATGTTATAATCATAAGGCCTAGCCTAACAATGAATGATGTTCCTATGATGTTGGAAAAATGATGGATGCATACCATGAAGCCCTTCAAAGGCAATGCAAATGGTTACAGGTAAATTTGATTGTTTTCCAGATCTGTATTATAAGTTCAATCCTTATAAGTTTGAAGGACATATGGAGATTTATTATCTATTTTTTGTAAAAAAATGATTGCCCTCTCCAGGAGAACTCAGAATAAGTACAAATTCAATTTTCCCAAAATCTGAACGAAGGACTGAGCCAACCACTGAAGCCTTTCCACCGAATAGAAAAGGAAAAAGATGGACATGGATTAGAATTTAAAATCTCAGTGGTCACAGAGAGTGTATTATGAGCTTGTACATGAATGTCTTGTCCCTGTATGACGATCTAAGATTGTAACTCTAATCAAACACGATTTACTTACATCTTACTAACCCATATATGTTGTTTACATCAATAAAAAATGTTCCCATATTCAATACATGGGACATATAGCATAACTAAGCTTATACCTTTGTGTAAAATGACCTATTCACCTAATCTAAGTAACAATGGTAATGGTTCTATGTTTCTTGTTTGAGTAATCTTACAGGTTATGTTGTAACATTAGTTGTATATGTTGTTTCCATAATCAGTTACATGTACTGATCAAACTTCTACATAAGATTGAACATTACCTATATAGAAATGAACAAGGGTTTCAGGTTTCCCTAATCACTCAGATCATATTAATCTTACATTATGTTAGATCTTTATCTTCAACACGACGAAAGAACAAGGCTTGTTTCTTACTGTTATACGAAGAATGCAAATGTTATCCACTTGCATATATTCTCTGTTGATGTATTTTGGGTCAGAGTCATGAGAAGTGGAGATTTATAATCATAACTAACAATGAATGATGTTCCTATGATGTTGGAAAAAGTATGGGTGCATATGGTTCATAGAGGAGAAGTATTTGAGATTGATTACGTTCGCAATGCTTTTCTGGCGAACATCAGGAATTTTGTTTGATATTGTTATTTTTTTAGTGGTATAAATGGGAGGAACAAGGGACGTCCATTATCGTTAAAAAAAGTAAAAATACAAGATTCTATTTCCATTAGAAAATTGATATAAAAGAAAATAAAAATAGAAGATATGAACAAAGCCAATGATGGTGGTCATAGAATTAACCTCTACTTCTTGGCTTCATTTCCTACTAGATACAAGGAGCTTTTCTCTACAAAAAGAATTTACTAGCGACGACGATTTACCTGGTCCAGATGAGGAGCTTCCAGTAGTGAGGATGGACGAGTAGAGAAGTCTTCTAGCGATGAGGGTGGACGATGAGAGAAATATTCCAGCAACAAGAGTAGATGAGGAGAGAAATCTTCAAGCGACGAGGGTGGATGAGTAGGCTGAAAAATCTTCCACGCTTAAAAAAAACAAAAAACATCACACAAATATCATAAGAAATATTTCACTAAATTAAATAATTCATAAAAAAATGTGTCAATCACCTGGTTGGTTTCAACACTCGACAACAGACCACACAAAAATGCTCGACAACGGACCACACAATAGTGATCGACAACAAACCACACAACACAATAGCGCTCAATAACAGACCACACAACACAATGCAACAACGCTCGGATTTCACACAACAGACAAATCAAGAGAGTGGAAAACGTTGCAACAATGTATTCCCCTGCATATATATAAACATTTTTCCGACCAAAAAGCATAGTTTGGTCGAGCAATATTTTCGGTCGAATTATTTAATCTGTCAAATTAATTTTTTACCAACTTTTTCAACTCCAGAAAAAAAATCGTTTAATGATCGACGTTAGTATAAATTGCCAAAAGTTCGATTGAACATTTATATAATAGTTCGCCCTAATAAATTTAGGGAATTTGGCAAAAAGAAAATTTTGTTCGACTGAAAAAATGAGGTTGGGAATTTTTCGGAGACATTTCTCACAAAATTGTAATCAAACTTCAAATTTTCACCCAATAGTGTAATGAAAGGGGTAAATTGTGTGAATTTAACTAAGTATGAAATATGTTCAATATTAAACTAAATTAATTCCTCGGCTAGCCTATAAGAACCAACAGCGAGGAACCGGTCTAAGCCAGGTATATTTAACATGAAAAATGAATAAAACTAATGAAATTTATTCTGAAAATATTATCCCAAATAAAAATAAACAAAGATAACTAAATTAATAGAGAAAATTTTGTATAAGTAAACTTTGAGCCGTAAAATAAAAAATACATAATCGCATTGTTGTATACAATATGCTGGAACAATAAAACTACGGTGTAATATACAATAGATACAAAACATATTTAAATTCTAAACCATCGAAGCTACAATAATGTGTTATAGTTACATGAAAAATAGAGTCAAACATTTTACTCAAATGTTGGAAATAAATATGGGTAGGTATAGAACCAAATAACTCATATGTAATGAATAAATAGAAAATACGATGAAATATGGAAAGGGTTACAAAACTCATTAGTAACCCTTCCTAAAAAATAAGAACAAAATCAATTCCAACTATGACTTCCTTGAATTAGTCTTTTAATAACACTACAACAGATAAACACTTAATTCATTAAATAAATATGGGTAGGTATAGAACCAAATAACTCATATGTAATGAATAAATAGAAAATACGATGAAATATGGAAAGGGTTACAAAACTCATTAGTAACCCTTCCTAAAAAATAAGAACAAAATCAATTCCAACTATGACTTCCTTGAATTAGTCTTTTAATAACACTACAACAGATAAACACTTAATTCATTAAAAGTTGTAACCCTAGTCATACATTTTCAACGAGTCCATTGTGCAAAAAATATTAAATCTTGGAGGGTTGTTCTTCATTCTTAAGACCTTCAGTTCAAAATATTTACAAATATAGAATTTAAAACCCTAACGAGTTGCAGCTTGATCTACTCATGAAATTATAGTTTTATACAATGGTTAACACAAAATATTCCATGACAGAAACTTGAGGAAAGTCTTCTTCACAAATATGGGAACACTTAAGAAAGATACTTGGGGAAAAGGCCGTGAATGCAAAATTTTCTTTCAAATTTCAATTAGTCAAATTCAAAATGCATAATAGGGTATCAATGTCTACATACATAAATGATTTAAAATAATTCATAAGGAAGTTGGAGGACATTGAGGTAAAAATAGAAGAGGAAGATGCTAAGGCTATTTTGTTAAATAGCTTACCTTGAAATTATGACAATGCTATTTTCACCTTAAGTCAATTCTCCTCGAGATCATTAGATGAAATTATTACAACAATCTTAGCAAAAGAGAAGAGGATGAAATCAGGTAACATAGAGGATATCTCGCATGATGAGATGGCACTATTCTCAAAGGGAAAAGTTAATAAAATAAGGAACCCATAAGAATGTGTTTATTGTCGAAAACATGAACATACAACCTTCAACTGTAAGTCTTGTGCCATAGATCTTTAAATGGAAAATTAAAAGAATCAGCCAACATAGCTACTATTGAAGACTTGTAAGAGGCCAACCTTCAGGACTTCTTAGATTGTGACAGCAATAATGAATTTAGCGCAAAGTGTCTCATGCTTTTCTAAATAGTTATTGGTTATATTATTTATTAATGTGTGTATGGGTGTGTGAAGAAAGTGAGTTGCATAATTGACTATTGGATAAGCTATGTATTTAGACAAGTTACATATATAATTGGAAGTGTGTATTTTGGTGCATACTACTAGGATGGAAACTTGTCCATAAAGATATTCAATATCTCAACTATTTTTTGCGGTAGTTAATAAATCTCAATTCTACAAAGCTTCTCAATGATAGTCAAAGGTGGGTATGGTTCAAAGGAAGATCAAGTGGTCGCTCGTGTGGTGGTGAAAAAGAACAATGTCTGCAAGATCTCATAATGAACATAATTGTTGATGAAGACCATACTAAATGTGATATGATTTATATGTAATTTTTGACTTATATAATAATGTAAATATTAAGGGGAACTTGGAATAATGCTTACTTTAGAAATTAGGCAAAATTAGTTTGTTAAATAAATTAGACAATTTAGATATTTTCTTAACTATAGTTCCTCATTTTAGAAAAGATGAAGACCATACTAAATGTGATATGATTTATATGTAATTTTTGACTTATATAATAATGTAAATATTAAGGGAAACTTAGAATAATGCTTACTTTAGAAATTAGGCAAAATTAGTTTGTTAAATGAATTAGACAATTTAAATATTTTCTTAACTATAGTTCTTCATTTTAGAAAAAATTAAATCTCAATAACATAATAAGTACACCATGTAATTGAATAATTCAATATAATAAAAATCACATATCTCTGTGTTTTTCTAATTCTTATCAATAATATATAATAATACTCTTTTTCTTTATAAAATATTATTATTATTATTAACTTTTAAAATTAAAAATATTACCATAATTAATATTTAAAATATTTATGTTTAAAAAATATTTAAAATCTATATCACTTTATTTTATGCTTTATACATTGATGTTGCAATTTTTCCATAATTTCATAATAGTACTATATTAACCTCAATAGCTTTTCGTTACCTTCGTTTCTTATGTAGTTGAAGACACCATGCTCATGTCTAAGTTTCTTCTTCGCTTAATACTTTATCAAGATTGGAATATTATGTAGTTGAAGAGGCCATGCTCATGTTTAAGTTTCTTCTATGGTTAATATTTTATCAAGCTTGGAATTGTTAAAAGTTAATTACGACCACCGTTTCCATTCCATTATCATATTTTTACTTCAAAATATTTACACTAATTTAATTTGAAAATGGGTAAATTAATTTAATTATTTCGCATAATTATTTTATATATTTAAGTGATTATTTTGTAGTTGTGATTTACATTAATGATGAAAGATATATTTGTATTATTTATTGTAAGAACATATTATTAAAATGTTATCAACTTTAATCTGTTATAGATACTAATATGCTAAATGGTTTTTATTGTAACCAATTAGTTTGTAAGACATGTAAAAATATAATGATAATTATGACATATGTGAAAGAATGATGATTCTTATTATAATTCTTTTTATATCTATTAGCATTATTTTTATTTTTTAAGTGTCCTATACAAAGAATAATAGAAAAACTAGTGGTTAACTTGATAATGAATGTGAAATTATAAAAAAACATGAGGATTAATAAAGAAAAAATAAATATTATATAAATGGAAAAAAAAGCTAATTTTAAATTTAAATGTTTTTTGGGGAACCAAAAAAAAACAATTTTAAATTTAAGGTTTTTTAGGGAGGAACAAAAAAAATAATATAATTACGCTTGAAGAATGGAATTCTATTTGGGAAAATATATAGGAGACGATTTTTAACTTTGGTTTAAATTAATTTTTTGACTATAGTTCATATTTATTATATGTTTTTATTGCAAAAATTATTAATATATTTGATTTTGTTTTTGGGTATTAAGTTTGGTTTTTGACTAAAAATTTATTAGGCTTATCCATAGTTTAATATTAGGATTCCAATGTTTTTTATTTTTTATTAAAAGTTTAACATTAAAGAATCCAATTTTAATTATTTTTTATTATGATTGAAAATTATTTTATTGTAAGGTATTGGTTGGAGTCTTATTATGCGTTTGTTTAGTCAACTTCTATTTCTATTAGTTATAATTTTGTTTTGCTTTACTTCATTTTTTCTTTTTCTATTATGAATTAAATTTTTCACAAATATTTTTAATTTAAGGTGACTTATTATTATATTAAAAACATATTTTAATCAATTTAATTATAGACAATTGATATAGATATATGTATTTTAATAGAAACAATATTACTTAATATATTTCTTAATTTTTGGTGATGACATTCAACAATATAATATTTTATTTGTTGTTTTATTTTTGTGATAAAATCTTTGTCTTTGTTATTTTGTTGTTTCGTTAAGTTATATTATTCTTTTGAATTATTGAATTTCACTTAATAGATTTGAAAAATTGTTGTCCAACTACATGCTAAACTTTTGATTTTTTAATCTCTTACTAACTTTTTTTTAGTTTGTTACTAATTTTTAATGTAAAAAAAACATAAAAAATTAATATTTTTAACATAACATTTTTACAAAGTTTTAATAATGATTTTTAAATTATATATCTTATTTAAAATAAAATAATTAGTAAAATGGTGTTTATTAAGAATTTAAACAATATAGCAATGTTGAAAATCTCTATGGATAATATAGATGGAAAACAAAAAAGCATAGTTAATTGGTGCGTTCTAAGCCAAAGACCATAAGAAATATTGACCTGATCCAGACCCGGTAACATAGCAGCATGGACGTAGTTTTTAAATTATATTCAAGAAGGCATGACATATATTATAATGAAGAAAATACTCGAAGACAAGACCAGGAAGTTTGGTAGGAATAGTTGCGAATGCTGTTTCCTGCACATAAACCCAGACATATGCATATAAACTTAAGATTCATGAATGAAATAGGATAGAATGAGCACTCCTTGGGCGGCGGATTATTGATCTCAAGCAGCGGATTTAATGAAATTGGAAGCATACTCTATCACTTTCATTGAGTTCTGTTCGTCCATTTTCAAGCCGTTGAAGCCATGATCTTCCTCCTCAAACTCCACAACTTCAATTATTTGCTCGCCGCATTTCTTGAGATGCTCACAGTATTCCAACTGTTTGCTCCTCAGAATGTCAAGCCCTGCAACCACCATAACCGTTGGAGGTAGGGGACCTGCAAGGGACCAAACATCCAGCGCACCGGTGTGAGGGGCGAGTGGGTTGCAGAAATGGTGGTCTCTGTTGCTACCCGCGGGGAGTGCCAACCTCCACATCAAATCCGAGACTTCCACTGTAAGAACCGGGGTCTCTGGCCTCTCTTTAGTCTCCGACGCGGACCGTGCCTCCCCTCCAAAATAGGGATACAGCAAAATCGATCCTCTTACTCGCATATCTCCACCCCAATTTTGTCGGGCAGACCACATTCCCAGGCGATGCGCGATGTTCCCTCCTGCGCTATCTCCCATGAGGAATACCTTGGAGAAGTCGGCATGAGAATCGAACCAAGGATCGCCTCTTTCTCCTCCACCTGTGATTTTGGATTGGGAATGAAGCCATTGGAGAGCGCAGGCGGAATCATGATAAGCAGCAGGGAGGCGATGCTCGGGAGCCAATCTGTAGTGTACCGAGACGATGATGGCGCCTACATCTGCTGCCCACTTTACACAGAAGCGGTGAACTTCGGGATTTTGCGGGCTAAACAAACAGAAGCCGCCGCCATGAAAGTACAAGATTACTGGCAGGCGTGTGGGGGTGGCTGGGGAAGAATTGGGGAGATATAGACGCGCCCATAGGCCGAGGGTATGATCAAACACAATGTCTTTGTATAAGACATGTTCGTAACTTTCGCTGAGTGGAGGAAAGTGGAAAGTTGGCTCGTCTCCACGCACAACGGATCCGTCGCTGTAGAGCTTAATGACACCATGAAAATCTTCCACCATTAAAACTGAAACTGAAGATGCAGTGTCACCCATGATTATCTCTGCTTTCTGCTTGACCTTTGGAATGGAAATTCTCAAAGCAAGAGAGGTTCTTTTATGTCCCTCTCCTAAACCTACCAATCTTCATTCTTGAAGTCAAGACCTTTGGAATGGAAATTCTCAAAGCAAGAGCGGTTCTTTTATGTCCCTCTCCTAATACTACCCATCTTCATTCTTGAAGTCAAAGGAGAATGGTAGATTTACGAGAGAATGTTAGAGCATTTGGATCCTCTTCAAATTTCTTAATATAGGATCAACTTTCAGAGAAAATAATATTATATAGAATTTTACATATCATCAAATTTTAGACATTTGCACGAAGGTGTGTATTTGTTTTTTGTGTTTGTTTCTTTACTTATTACTTACTTAGAAGATTCCTTCCAAACCAAATTCGATAGGTTTGTTAATTAATAAATTATATTGCTCAAGTGAACCAGCTCTCATTACTGAAATCACATGAGTGAATGCTATTAATAATAGTATTTCCAATTATATTCCCTCTGCACTTGGAATGGAATCTAGTTAGGTCTTATAGAAAAGGCTTTCTATATATAAGTAGGCCTACCTATCTCCACTCAAAACATTATTTTAGGTGTATTTAGGTAAACTTGTTATAGTATAAGTAATATCCTTATCTCCAACCAATATGGGAGTACCTTACTTAGTTATATCCTTATGTTCAACCAAAAGAAGGAGGATTGGTTTTAGCATGTGCAAATCACATTTGACCTCCTGTGCACCCATCAACTATAACTCAAACTAAAAAAATCCTTTTTTGGCCAAACTTTCATATCCTAGCTTCCTTTTCTCATTAATCATTGTGAATCCTACTAAATCTACTTCACTAGCTCAATGGTCCACTCCTATTTCCACATCCAAACTCAAATGTTTTCTTGGTGGGATAGAAAATACATATAGCATTTCTCTCATGTTGTGCATCCTTTACATTAACTCTTCAAACAAAAGTCTTTGAATTGGTCCCTATGACATAGCAAGCTTTGGAGCAACTTAAATTAGTTTTGTGAGCATATCCAATTCTCCACCTTCCATATTTATATCATTGGTTTATATTGATACAAATTCATCTCAATTTTCCATTAGCATCATACTTAACATGGAGGATATCCAATCACCTACCATTTAGAGAATATTTTTGAAGATAAAATTAATTGTAGCACCTATGGAAAAGGGCTTTATGAGCCAATGCAAACATTGAAGCAATAGAGGAATTATATTATCTGTAAGGAGACCATATTTCACATTAAGCATCAACATATTTTTCTTTGTAATTCTTAATATAAGTTGCAAGAATGGTTCCATCTCAAGTGAGATTCACATATACAATAATTTCATTTACCCATTCAATATAAGAAAGGGAATATTAAAAATGTGGTTGATATTCTTAGCCACACCATAGAGCACGTCATGCACATTCTGGAAATTCAATGTGCAACCTAAGAAAATTGAAAGTAATACACTTCTAACACTTTCTTCAACTCTATGTTGTAAGCATTGCATACTAACCACCATTAACCAACCATCCTTCCTAGACTACTCTTTTCACAATGATTAGTTATACAAACATAACCAACTATATGTTCACTACCAACCAAACTCCTTGATCCTCCTCAAAGAATCCCATTCCTCTATACACAACCTTATTATTTAAGGAGAAATGAAGAAGAATCTCCATAGCCTAAAGGCATATTACCCGCTCACATGCCACCATTCAAGTTGCATGAAATTATTGACTAAGGTTTTTATGTCAATGAATTAGAATCATGATTAGTGTCTAGTCCTACCTTGATATCTATCTCATTTTTCACCCTTGGAAATAATAGTCCTCACCTTTTCATATAATGATATTTAGCTCCAATACCTCCTCATGGAGGGTCAAATTATGAAAATACTCTTCTAAAGACATGACCCTCTTCAAACTTCTCTACTTACACATATCATCCACTCTCAAACTCTCATGAAGTTAAGAGCGACAAACAACAACAATCCACGAAATTTCATCCCTAAGCTCCCACAAGCTTAGAGAAGAGGGATCGAACTCTCTTAAACAAGGTTATGATAAAAAATTGACACCAAATGAGAAAAATTCAACTAATAGTGAAGAAGAAAGTAATCAAGCGTGATAGGAAAATAAATCACAGTTTAAATCTAAAGGA